>RXID01021707.1:2578-36040 GCA_005019695.1 Trichopus zeylanicus subsp. travancoricus
GAAGTAGTAGTAGTAGTATTGGTAGTATTAGTTGTGATAGTAGCAGTTGTCGTAGTAGTAGTAGTACTAGTAGTAGTTTTAGTAGTAGTAGTAGTAGTAGTAGTAGTAGTAGTAGTAGTAGTGATAATAGTAGTAGTAGTAGTAGTCATTGTAGTAGTAGTAGCAATAGTAGCAGTAGCAATAGTTGTCATAGTAGTAGTATTTGGACTGGTAGTAGTACTAGCTATCGTAGTTGCAGTAGCAGTAGTAGTAGGAGAAGTAGCGATCATAGTAGTAGTAGCAATAGTAACTATAGCAATAGCAGTAATAGTAGTAGTAGTAGCAGTAGCAGTAGTAGTAGTAGTAGAAGTAGTAGTAGTAGTAGTAGTAGTAATAGTAGAAGTACAAGTACAAGTATTAGTAGCAGTATTGTTAGTAGCAACTGTACTAGTAGCAGTAGTAGTAATTGGAAAAGTAGTAGTAGTTCCAGTAACAATAGTATCTGTTTTAGCCGCGGCAGTAGTAGTAGTAGTAGGAGTAGACGTAGTAGTTGTAGTATTTCTTATAGTTGTAGCAGTAGTAATCGGAGAAGTCGTAGTTGTAGTAGTTGCTGTTGCGATAATAATAGTAGTACTAACAATAGTAATAGTAGTCATAGTAGTAGTAGTAGCAGTAGTAGTAGAAGTAGTAGTAGTTGTTGTACTAATAGTGGAGGTAGTAGTAGTTGTTGTAGTTGTTGTAGCAGCTATTGAAGTAGTCAAAGTAGTAGCAATAGTAGTAGCAGTAGTAGTAACAACAACCGTAGTAGCTACAGTACTAGTAGTAGTGGGAGCAATTGTAGCACTTGTTGTAGTTGGAGTTGTAGTAGTAATAGTAGTAATAGTGGGAGCATTAGTAGTTGTGGTTGGAGTAGCAGTAGGAGTAAAAGTAGGAGTATTAGTAGTAGCAGTAGTAGTAGCAGGAGCAATAGTAGTTGTAGTTGTAGTAGTAGCAGCAATAAGAGTAGTAGTTGTAGTAGCGGCAATTGGAGAAGTATTAGTAGTAGTTGCAGCAATCATAGTAGTAGCAGTTGCAGCAGTAGCAGTAGGAGGAGGACCAATAGCAGTAGTAGAAGGAGTGGTGGCAGTAGTAGTAGGAGAATTATTGCTAAAAATAATAGTAGTAGTAGTAGAAGGAGCAGTAGTAGTTGTATTAGTAGTAAAAGTTATAGCAGTAGTAGTAGGAGGAAGAGGGGGAGGAAGAGTACTAGTAATAGTAGTAGGAGCAGTAGTAGTAGCAATAGGTGCAGCAGTAACAGTATTAGTAGTAGCCGTAGCAGCAGTTGGAGTAGTAGTAGTAGCAGTTGAAGTAGTAGCAGTTGAAGTAGTAGCAGTAGTAGTAGCAGTTGTTGTAGTAGAAGTAGTCGTAGTAGAAGGAGAAGTACCATTAATAGTAGCTGTAGCAACAATAGTCGCAATAGAAGTTGTAGTAGTAGTTGTTGTAGTAAAAGCAGTAGTAGCTAAAATAGTAGTAGTAGTATTAATAGCAATAGTAGTAGTAGCAGCAGGAGCAGTAATGGTAGAAATAGTAGTATTAGCAGCAGTAGTAGTAGTTGTAGTAGGAGTTGTAGTAGTAGCGATAATAGCTGTATTAGCAGTTGTGGCAGTAGTAGTAGTAGCAGTAGTTTTAGTAGTTGGTGTATTAGTAGTAGTAGTAGCAGGACAAGTAGTTGCTGTCACTATAGCAGTAGTAGTAGCAGCAGTAGTTATAGCAGTAATTGTAGGCGTAATAGCAACAATAGTAGTAGTGGCAATAGTAGTAGTAGTAGTAGTAGTAGATGAAGCAGTAGTAGCATTAGTAGTAGTAGCTGTTGCAGTAGTAGTGGTAGTGGTAGCAATAGTCACAGAAGTAGCAGCAACAGGAGTAGTGCCTGTTCTATCAATAGTACCATCAACAATTGCAGTCGCAAAAGTAGTAGCAGTAGTAGTAGTTGTTGTTGTTGTTGTAGTAGTAGTAGTTGCAGTATCAACAGTAGTGGTAGTAGCAGTTGTAGTAGCAGCAACAGTAGTTGTTGTAGATGTAGTAGTAGTAGTAGTTATTGTAGTAGTGGTAGCAGCAGTAGTAGCAATTATAGTTGTAGTAGTAGTCGTAGCAATTGTAGTAGTAGTAGCAGTAGTAGTTATAATAGTAGTAGTAGCCGTTGAGACAATTGCAGCAATAGTAGTAGTAGTAGTAGTAGTACCAGTAGTAGCTGTAGTAGGCCTGTTGTATTAGTAGTGGTAGTGGTAGTAGAACTAGTAGTAGTAGTAGTAGTAGTAGTAGTAGTAGTAGTAGTAGTAGTAGTAGTAGTAGTAGTAGTAGCAGCTGTAGTAGACATGTAGTATTAGTAGTAGTGGTAGTGGTAGTGGTAGTAAAATTAGTAGTAGTAGTAGTAGTAGCAGTAGTTGTAGTAGTAGTAGTAGCAGAAGTAGCAATAGTAGTACTACCAGAAGTAATATAAGTAGTAGTAGTGGTAGAAGGTGTAGTAGGAGTAGTAGTAGTAGCCATAACCATAATCGTTGTAGCAGTAGTAGAAGTAGCAATGGTAGTAGTAGTTATAGTTGTAGTACTAGTAGTAATAGTAGTAATAAAAGTAGTAGTACTAATATTAGTAGTATAAGTAGCAGTAGTAGTAGTTGCATTGGTGGTAGTTATAGTAATAGTAGTAGTAGTTGCAGCAATTGTAGCAGTAGTAGCAATAGCAGCAGTAGCGATAGTAGCAGTAGTAGCGGTTGTGTAGTAGCAGAAGTAGCAATTGTAGCCGTAGTTGTATTTGCAGCAGCAGTAGCACTAGTAGCATTAGTAGTTGTTGTACTATTAATAGAAGTAGCAGTAGTAGCAGTAGTAGCCATAGTAACAACAGTGGTAGTAGTAGCAGTCGTAGCAATAGTAACAGCAGTGGTTGTAGTAGTAATAGTGTAGAAGTAGCAGTAGTAGTAGTAGTCGTAGTAGTTGTAGTAATAGTTGTAGTGGTAGCAGTAGGAGTAGCAATTGTTGTAATGGTAGAAGTAGTAGCAGTAGTTGCATTAGTAGGAGTAGTAGTAGTTGTAGTAGAAGAAGTAGTAGCAATAGCAATAGCAGTAGGAGAAGTAAGAGTAGTAGTAGTAGTAGCAGCGATAGCATCAAGTGTAGTACTAGTGCTAGTAGTAGCAGTAGTTGCAGTAATTGTCATGGTAGTAGTAGAAGTAGCGGCAACAGCAGCCGTAGTAGTAGCATTAGTAGCAGTAGTAGTAGCAGTAGCAGTAGTATTAGTCGTAGTTGTTGTAGCAGCAGTAGTACAAGTTGTACTACCGCTACTATTTCTACTACTACTACTCCTAGAACTACGCCTACTCTTACTACTACTACTCCTCCTCCTCCTCCTCCTCCTCCTACTACTACTACTATTACAACTACTACTATTAATCCTACAGTGGGTACTACTACATACAATAACACTATTACTACTACCACTATTCCTACCCGAGCACCGACTGCCACTAGTACTACTACTACTATTGTTACTGTTACTCTTATTAATACTACTACTGTTGTTGTTATTATTACTACTACTAGTACTCCTACTACTACAACTACTCCTAACACTCGTACTACTACTGTTGCTATTGCTGTTGCTGCTATTACTACTGCTACTTCAATTACTAATGTAGCTATTACTGCTACAACACTTCTACTACTGCTACTCCAATTACTATTGCTACTCTAACTACTACTACTACTACAACTACCAATACTACTACTCCTCCTCCTACTACTACTATTACCACAACTAGTACTACAACTACTCCTCCTGCTACTGCTAGTACAACAACAACTACTATTATACTACTAGTACTACAACAACTACTACAGTTGCTGCTTCTCCTACTACTACAGCAACTATTAGTACTACTACTACTACTACCGCTACTACCCCTACCACTACTACTACTACTACCACAACTACTACTACTATTCCTGTTACAGCTACTTCTACTACTACCAATACTATAACTATGAATACTTCTACTACTACTACTCATAAAACTCCAACCAGTACTCCAACTACTACTATTGCTACTTCTCCTACTCTGACTCCAACTATGCTACTACAACTACTCTAACTCTGACTCATACTTTTACTATTACTACTACTCAAACTCCTACTCCTACTACTACTACTACTGTTACTACTGCTACAACTACTGCAACTATTACTACTAGAACTACAGCTATTACTACTGCTACTACTACAGCTGCTACTACTAGTACTATTACTACGACTATTTCTAATTTTACTACTATTGCTACTACATCTCCTACTACTACTGAAACTCCAACCCCTACTCCTAAAACTCCTACTACTTCTTCTACTTCTACTACTACTACTTCTTCTTCTACTACTACTCCTACTACTACGACTCCTATAGTTCCTACTGCTAATACTGCTACTACTACTCCAACTACTACAACAATTACTACTACTACTATTACTAATCCTACTTCTAGTACTAGTATTACTGCAATTCCTCGTACTACTACTACTCCCACTCCAACTCCTACTCCTACCAATACTCCTACTACTACTACTGCTGCTGCTACTGCTATTACTAATACTACTTCTAACACTACAACAACAATTACTGTTGCTACAACTGCCACTGCAACTGCTGCTATTTCTACTACTATTGATGCTACAACTGCTACTACTACTCTTATTGCTACTACTCCTACTACAACCACTACTGCTGCTATTGCTACTACTACTACTACAACAACTACAACTACAACTATTACTACTATTACTACTACGATTACTACTACTATTACTATTACAACTACTACTACTACACCTACCATTACTACTCCTACTACTGCTACTACTGCTGCTCCAACACCTACTACAACAACTACTACTACTCCTAGTACCACTTGTACTTCTATTCCTACTACTGCTGCTGCTACTACTACCACCACCACTACTACCACTACTACAACTACTACTATTACTCCTACTCCTACTACTACTAATATGACTACTACTACTAGTACTACTACTATTACTGCAATAACTCCTACTACTAATCCGTCTCCAACTCCAACCCCTACTACTATTCTTACTACTAAAACTGCTACCGCAACTACTCCCACTTCTACTGTTACTACTACTATTATTACTATTGTTACTACTATAACTACTACTACTACTACAACAACTGCTACTGCTACTACCACTTCTACTTCTACTTCTATTACTATTACAACTGCTACTACTGCTACTGCTACTACTACTACTAATACAACTATTACTCAGACTACTACTGCTAATACTACTACTGCTACGGATGCTACTACTACTACAACCACTACTACTACTACTCTTGCTAATATAACTATGGCTGCTTCCGCTTCTGCTGCCGCTACTACTACTGCTGCTGCTGCTCTTACTACTACTAGTCTACTACTATGACTTCTAATGCTACAACAACACCTACTCCAACTCCAACTTTGACTACTACTCCTACTACTACTACCACTACCACTATAACTACTATTACTCCTAAAACTAATCCAATTCCTACTACTACTCCTCCTACTACTACTACTACCACCACCACCACCACCACCACCACCACTACTACTACTACACTTTACTACTACAACAACTACTACTACTACAACTCTACTACTACTATTCCTACTACTACCACTATTGCAACTACTATTTCTACTACTACTACTAAGACTACTACCACTACTCTTACTACTACTACTACTAATTATGCTTCGACTATTGCTACTACTACTGCTCTTGTTCCTTTTGCTAATACTACTACTACTAATGTAATAATTATTGCTGCTAATGCTACTACTAACACTATTACTACGTCTCCTACTACTACTGCTACGATTACTTCTACTATTACAACAACTACTATTTCTGCTACAATGACTACTGCTACTGCTGCTATTATTGCTACGGCTGCGACTACTACTACTACGAATGTTGTTGCTGCTACGACAACTACTACCACTATAATTGCTACTACTACTGCTAATACTACTATTACTGCTATGGTTACTCCTAATACCACACCTACTACTACAAATTCTCCTACACCTATTCCTTCTCCAGCTCCAGCTCCTCCTCCTACTACTACTACTGCAACTACAACTACTGCTAGTGCTACTACTACTAATTTTGCTACTACTACTAGTACTCCAATTACTACTACTACTATTAGTGCTACTTGTGCAACTACTATTACAACTACTGCTAATACTATAACTATTAGTTCTACTACAACTACTGCTACTTCTACTACTATAATTAATGCTATTATTACTACTACTATTACTGCTGCTGCTACTGCTGCTACTACTACTACTACTACAGCTACTATAATTAATGCTGCTACTACTACTACTACTACCACTACTACTGCTACTACTACTATTACTACTACTACTATTGCTATTGCTACTACGACTACTATTACTTCTACTACTCCTATTACTGCTACTGCTACTACTTCTACTACTACTACTACAACTACTACTGCTACTGCTACTCCTACTGTTACTATTACTACTATTACTACTACTACTATTACTAGTACTGTAATTACGAATACTGCTTCTACTACTACTACAAGCACTACTACTACTATGACTACTCAGACTTCTAGTACTAGTACTACTACTTCTGCTACTACTTCTGCTAGTACTACTACTACTGCTACACTATTTCTTCCACTACTGCTAATACTATTGCTACTACTAAGACTTCTCCCACTGCTATTACTATCGCTACTATTTCTGTTACTACTACCACTGCTACTCATGCTAACACTACTGCTGCTACCACTATCACTGCTACTGCTAGCAGCAGTACTATAACTATTATTATTATTACTACTACTACTTCTACTACTATTTCTGCTATACTACTACTACTACTTCTTCTACTACTATTGCTATGACTGCTACTACTAGTACTATTACTACCATTGCTACTAACAGTAGTAGATATTGTAGTAGGAGTAATAATAGCCATAGTAGTCAAAGGAGTGGTAGTAGTAGAAGTAGCAATGGTAGTTGTAGTAGTAGTAGTAGCAGTAGCTATAGTATTAGCTATAGTTGTAGAAGTAATTTTAGCAGCAGCATTAGTAGTAGTAGTAGTAGCAGAAGCAACATTAGTAGAAGCAATAGTAGAAGAAGTAGCAGTAGCAGTAGCAATAGTTGTAGAAGTAGGAGTAGTAATAGTAGTAGTAGTAGTAGTAGTAGTAGTAGTCATAGTAGTAGTTGTAGTATTAGCATTAGTAGCTACAGTATTAGGAGTTGTAGTAGTAGTAGTAGTAGTAGTAGTAGTGGTAGTAGTAGCAAGAGTGAGAGTAGTAGAACTAGTGGTAGTAGTAGTAGTAGTAGTAACAGCTGTAGTAGTGGTAGAAGTTGTAGTAATAGTAGCAGTAGTTGTTGTTGTTGTATTAGGAGTAGTAGTTATAGTAGTAGTCATAGTAGTAGTTGTAGGAATAGTTGTAGTAGTAGTAGTAGTAGTTGTAGTTATAGGATTGGCATTATGAATCATGGCAGCAGCGGCAGTAGTGGAAGTAGTAGTATCATAGTAGTAGTAGAAGATTATTTAGAGTTCTAGTAGCTGCAACAGTTTGACTAGTAGTAGGAATGGAAGTAGTAATAGCTGTAGTATCACTAGTAGTAGTAGTAGTAGACATAGTAGCTATAGCGGTAGTAGTGGTAGTAGTAGTAGTAATAATAGTAGTAGTTGCAATAGTAATTATAGTAGTAATAACAGTAGTAATAGCGAAAGTAGCAGTAGTTGTACTAGTAATAATAGGAGTACTAGTAGAAGTAGTGGAAATTGGTGTAGCTATAGTAGTAGTTGTAGCTGTAGGAGTAGGAGCAGTTGTAGTAGTGGTAGTTGTCATAGTAGTTGGAGAAGTAGTAGTATAGTAGTTGTAGGAGAAGTAGTAGTAGGAGTAGTAGGAGCAGTAGTAGTAGCAGTAGTAATAGGAGGAGTAGCAAAAGTAGTAGTAGCAGTGGTAGTAGAAGTCATAGTAGTAGTAGCAAGAGTTGTTCTGGTTGTAGTAGTAGTGGTAGTAATAGTAGTAGTTATAGCCATAGTGGAAGCAGTAGTCGGAGTATTCCTAGTAGTAGTAGCAGTAGTAGTAGCAGTATTAGTAGTGGTAGCAGTAGTAGTAGTAGCAATAGTAGTAGTAGTTGCAATAGTCGTAGTGGCAATAGTAGTTGTAATATTGGTAGTAGTAGTAGTAGTAGGAGGACTAGGAGTAGTAGTGGGAGTAGTAGCAGCTATAGTTGTTGCTGTGGTAGTAGGAGTAGTTGTAGGGATTATAGTAACAGTAGTTGTAGTAATAGTTATTGTTGTAGTAGTAGTAAGAGAAGTCATAGTACTAGTAGTAGTACAAGTAGTAGAAGTAGGAGTAGGAGTTGGAGTAGTAGTAGTGTTATAGTAGTGGAAATCGTATTAGTAGTCGTAGTAGCAGTAGTAGTTGTAGTAGTATTAATAGTAGTAGCAACAGTAGTAGTAGTTGTTGTTGTTGTTGTAGTAATAGCAGTAGAAGTGGCAGTAGAAGTAGTAGTAGTAGTAGAAGTTACAACAATAGTAGCAGTAGAAGTAGTTGTAGTAGTAGTAGTAGTGGTGGTGGCAGTAGTAGTAGCAGCAGCTGTAGTAGTGGTAGTAGTTGTAGTTAAAGTAGTAGTAGTTATAGGAGTAGTAGGAGGTGTAGTAGCTATAATAATTGTATTGGCAGTAGTAATAATAGTAAGAGTAGTAGTAGTAGCAGTAGTAGGAGACAGACAGGTTGGAGTCCTAATAGTAGCAATAGTATAAGTAGTTGTGGGAGTAGTCATGGTAGTGATAGCAGTACCAGTAGTTGTAGTGGTACAAGTAGTAGTAGTAGTATAGTAGTTGTTGTTGTTATAGTAGTAGTATTAGCAGTAGTGGTAGTAGCAGTAGCAGCACTGGCTGATGCATTAGTAGTAGCAGTACTACTAGTAGCAGTTGTAGTAGTAGTGGCCGTAGTAGTAGTTGTAGTAGTAGTAGTAGTTGCAGTATTAGTAGTAGTAGTTGTTGTAGTAATAGTAGGATAAGTAGTTGGAGTAGTAGTAGCAGTAGTAACAATAGTTATTTTAGTAGTAGTACGAGTAGTCATAGTAGTAGTTGGTGTAAGTGAAGTAGTTGCAGTAGAAGTAGTAGCAGTAGTAGTAGTTGCAGTAGAAACAGTAGTAGTAGTAGTAGTAGTGCTAGTAGTAACAATAGTAATAGATGTGGTTGCAGGAGGAGGAATAGTTGTAGTAGTGGTTATTGTTGTTACAGTAGCAGCAATAGTAGTTGTGGTAGTAGTAGTAGTAGTTGTTATTGTAGTAGTAGCAGATGTCGTAGCTATAGTGGTAGTAGAAGTAGGAGAGTAGTAGTACCAGTAGTGGGCGTAGAGGTAGTTGCGATAGTAGTAGCAGTTGTAGTTGAAGAAGTAGTAGTAGCAATAGTAGTAGTACTAGTAGTAGTAGTAGTAGGAGAAGTTTTAGTAGTTGCACTGTTAGCAGTAGTAGTATTATTTGTAGTAATAGTAGTAGTTGTAGGTGTAGTAGTAGTAGTAGCAGTAGTGGCTGTAGTAGTAGTATAGTAACAGTAGAGGTAGTAGTTGAAGTAGTAGTTGTAGTATTAGTTGCAGTAGCAGTAGTAGTTGTAGTAGTAGTAGCAGCAGCAGTAGCAATAGCAATAGTAGTTGTTGTGGTAGTAGTAGGAGGAGGAGGAGGAGTAGTAGTAGGTATTATTGATGTAGTAGGAGAGGCAGTTGTAGTAGTGGTAGTAATAGTAGAAGTAGTACTAGTAGTAGTAGTAGTTATAGTAGTTATAGTAGTAGTAGAAGTAGTAGCTATAATGGTAGTAGCAGTAGGAGTACTAGTAGTAGGAGTAGGAGTAGTAGTAGTTGTTGTAGCAATAGTAGTAGTAGAAGCAGTTGTAGTAGTAGTCATTGTATTAGTTGAAGTAGTAGTAGTTGCAACACTAGTAGTAGTAGTAGTAGTAGGAGTACTAGTAGTTGTAGTAGGAGAAGTTTTAGTAGTTGGAGTAGTAGCGATAATAGTAGTAGTAGCAGTAGTAGCAATAATAGTAGTAGCAGTAGTAGGAGGAGTAGTAGTAGCAGTAGTAGTTGTAGTAGTAGTAGTAATAGTAGTAGCTGTAATAGATGTTGCTGTAGTAGTAGTTGTAGTATTAGTAGTATTCGTATTAGTACTGGTAGTAGTTCTACTACTAGTAGTAGTAGTAGTAGTAGTGGCATAGAAGTAGTAGTAGTAGTAGCAATGGTTGTAATAGTAGGTGGAAGAGTAGTAGTAGTAATAGTAGTAGTAGTTATCGTAGTACTAATAGTTGTTGTAGTAGTAGTAGTCATGGTAGTAGTAGTAAGTGTTGGTGTAGTGGTAGTAGTAGTAGCAGTAGGAGTAGTAGTTGTACTAGTAGTAGTAGAAGTAGTAGCAGTAGAAGCAGTAGTACTACTGGCGGTAGTTGTAGCAGTACAAGTAGTAGCAGTACTTGTAGGAGTAGTAGTAGTAGTAGTGGAAGTAGTAGTTATGGTAGTAGTAGTAGTAGTAGTAGTAGTGGTAGAAGTTGTTGCTCTAGCTGTAGTGGTAGTAGTAGTAGGAGTAGTAATAGTAGTAGTGGTAGGAGTAGGAGTAGTAGTAGTAGTAGTAGTAGTCATGGTAGTAGTAGTAGTAGTAGTAGTCATGGTGGTGGTAGTAGTAGTAGTAGTGGTAGAAGTTGTTGCTCTAGCTGTAGTGGTAGTAGTTGTAGGAGGAGTAGTAATAGTAGTAGTAGTAAGAGTAGTAGTAGTAGTAGTAGAAGCAGTTGCAGTAGTAGCATTATTTGTAGTAATAGTAGTAGTTGTATGGGCAGTAGTAGTATTAGTACTTGTTGTTGTGGTAGTAGTGTAGTAATAGTTACAGTAGTAGTTGTATTAGAGGTAATAGTAGAAGTAGTAATTGCAGTAAAGGTAATAGGAGTAGTATTAGTGGTATTAGTAGTAGTTATTGGAGTAGTAGTAGTAGTATTTGTATGCGTAGTCATAATACCTGTAGCAATTGTTTTAGTAGTAGACGTAGTAGTAGTAGTAGCAGTCATAGTAGAAATAGTAGTAGTAGTAGTTGTTGTTGTTGTTGTTGTGGTAATAGGAGTAGTTGTAGTAGGTGTAGTATCACTTAGCACAATAGTAGTAATCGGAATAGTAGAAGTAGTAGTAGTCGTAGTAGTAGTAGTTGTGGTAGTAGCAGTAGTTGTAAAAGAATTAGTAGCAATAGTACTACTAGTAGTGGCAGTAGCAATAACAATTTTAGTTATAGTAGTAGTAGTTGTAGTACTCGTAGTAGGAGTAGTATAAGAAGCAGCAGTAGTAGTAGTATTTATAGTAGTCTTAATAGTAGGAGTTGTAGTAGGCATAATAGTAGTAGTAGTTATTGTAGTAGAAGTTTTTGTAGGTGTAGCAGTAGTTGTAGATGCTATAGTAGCAGTAGGACTAGCAGTTGTAGTAACAGTAATAGTTGTTGTAGTAGTTGCAATAGTAGCAGTAGAGGTACTGGTAGTAGCAGTAGCAGCAGCAGCGGCAGTAGTAGTTGGGGGAATTGTAGTAGTCATAGTAGTAGTAGTAGAAGGTGAAGTAATATGAGGAGTAGTAGAATTTGTGGTAGTAGTCGTAGAAGTTGTTGTTGTTGTAGTTTTAGTAGTAGTAGTAATAGTATTAACAAGAGTAGTAGTAGCGGTAGTAGTACTTGTAGTAGCAATAGTCGTAGTACTAGTAGTAGTGGTGGTGGTACTAGTAATAGTCACAGTAGTAGTAGTGGTGGTGGTACCAATAATAATAGCAGCAGTAGTAGTAAAAGTAGTTGTAGTAGTGGTGGTACCAATAATAATAGCAGTAGTAGTCGTAAAAGTACTAGTAGCAGTAGCAGCAGCAACAGTAGTTATTGTAGAAATACTAGTAGCAGCGGCAAGAGTAGTAGTAGTATTTGTTGTAGTAGCAATTTAAGAAATAGTAGTAGTAGTAGTAGTAGTAATAGTAGCAATAGTAGTAGTAATAGTAGCAGTAATAGTACTTTCCATAGCAGCAGTAGCCATTGAAGCAGTTGTCGTAGTTGTAGTAGCAGTAGCAGTAGTAGTAGAAGCAATAGTTGCAGTAGTAGTAGTAGTATCAGTAGTGGCCATAGTAGTAGTAGTAATAGGAGTAGCAATAGTTGTAGTTGAAGTTGTAGCATTGGTTGGAGTGGTAGCTGTGCTAGTAGAAGTAGCTGTCGTTTTACTAGCAGTTGTAATAGCAGTAGTAGCAGGAGGAGGAGGAGGAGGAGGAGGAGTAGTAGTAGTAGTAATAATAATAATAATATAGGTAGTAGCAGTAGTAGTAGTTGCAACAGTAGTAGTAGTAGTAGAAGAAACAGTAGTAGTAGCAGCAACAGCAATAGCAGCAGCAGTAGTAGTAGTAGTAGCAGTGTAGTAGTAGCAGTAGTAGCTGTAGTAGTAGTAGTAGGAATAGAAGTAGTAGAAGCAATCGTAGTAGTAGTAGTAGTAGTAGTAGTAGTAGTAGTAGTAGCAGTTGTTGTTGTTGTTGTTGTCGTTGTTGTTATGCTAGAAGTAATAGTAATAGTAGTAGTTAGAGTTGTAGTAGTAGTCGTAGTGGTAATAGCAGTTGGAGTAGCAGCAGCAGCAACAATAGTACTAGCAGCAAAATTAGTCGCAATAGCAGTAGTAGTAGTGCTAGAAGTAGTAGCAGTAGTAGAAGTAGTAGTAGTTGTTGGAGTTGTACAAGCAGTAGCAGCTATAGTAGCGGTAGTAGTAATAGTTCTTGTTGTAGTCATTGTAGTAGAAGTAGAAGTAGAAGTAGTAGTAGGAGTAGTAGTAGGAGCAGCAGTAGTAGTTGCAGTAGTGGTTGTTGCTGTAGCAATAGTAGTATTAGTAGTAGTAATAATAATAGTAGTTTTTGTGGCAATAGTAGTAGTAGTAGCTGCAATAGTTGTATGTGTCATAGTAATAGTCGTGGCAGCAATTGTAGTAGCAGGAGCAGCAAAAGGAGTAGTAGAAGTAATTGTAGATGCAGCAACAGCAGCTGTAGTAGTAATAGTAGTTTTAGTAGTAGGAGTAGCAGTAGTTTTAGTAGTAGTAGTAGAAGCACTAGTAGTAGTTTTACTCCTACTACTATTGATGCAACTGCAAAAACTACTAGAACAACTACTGCTACAACTACTTGTAATACTACTATGACTACTACTACGACTATTGCTACTACTGCTCCTCCTCTGACAACTACCAGTCCTGCGACTAGTAATAGTAGTTTTAGTTGCAGCAGTAGTAGTAGTTTTACTCCTACTACTTATGCTACAACTGCGACTACTACTACTGCTACTACTACTACTACTACTATTACTTCTGCAAATACCACTACTACTAGTACTACTGCAACTACTACTACTACTACTAGTACTACTACAAGACTACTGCTACTACTACAACTACTACTATAACTACAATTCCTAACCATACCACCACTACTACTCCTACTACTACTCCTACTACAACTCCTCTTCCTAGTACTACTAATACTACTTCTATTACTCCTATTACTCGTACTGGTATAATTACTACTGCTACAACAACTGCCACTACTAACAAAACAATTACTACTACTACTACTACTACAACAACAACTACTACTACTACTAAAACTACTACTACTAGTCCAACTACAGCCACTACTCCTTCTACTACTAGTACAACAACAACAACAACAACAACAACAACAACTACTACTACTACTACTACTACTACTACTACAGTCACTAACAGTCAAATTACTACTACTACTACTATTAATACTACTACTAATACTTCCACTTCCACTACTCCTATTACTATTACTACTCCAACTACTACTACTATTACTACTGCTCCGGCTAATACTACTACTACGACTTCTAGTACTAGTACTACTACTACGACTACTATTACTACTCCACCTACTGCTACTACTACTACTCCTACAACTCCTACTACTACTACTACAACTACTACTACTCCTGCTACTCCTATAACTCCTACTACTGCTACTACTACGACTTCTCCTACTACTATTGCTACTAGTGTTGCTACTACTACTACTACTAGAACTACTACCGCTACAGCTACTTCTAAATACTACTACTACGACTCCTACTACTACTACTTCTTCTACGGCTACTACTACTTCTACAACTACTCCTATAACTTCTCCTACTACTACTACTACTACTACTTTTGCTTTTAGTACCACTACTAGTGCTACTTCTACTTCTGCTACAACTACTACGACTAATGATGTTGCTACTTCTCCTACACCTGCCACCGCTTCGGTTACTACTACTACAACTACTACTACTACTATTGCTGCTACTTTTACCTCTACTACTGCTACTACTGCTGCTATTACAACCACTGCTACTACTACTGCTACTGATGCCACTAATACTAATACCACCACAACTACTACTACTGCTACTATTGATTCTACGACTACTTCTACTACTTCGAGTGCTACTACTATTACTGCTACTTCTACTACTACAATTGCGACTACTATTGCTACTGCTACTACTACAAATAGTACTACTACTATTATTACTACCATTGCCACTAATACTACTACTATTATTATTGCTACTACTGTTACTACTGCTACTACTACTACAATAATCATAACAACAACTCCTACTACTACAACTACTACCACCACGACTACTACTATTACTATTATTACTTCTATTTCTGCTAGTACTAGAACTACTACATATACTACTACTATTGCTACTGCTACTACTGCTAGAACCGCCACTACTACTAATACAACTACTACAACTATGACTATTGCTACTGCTGCTACTCTATTTTTCCCGCTACTATTACTATTGCTATTATTATGATGACTGCTACTTCCACTACTGCTACTACTACTACAATCACTACAATAACTACTACTACTTTACTTCTCCTACTACTACTACTTCTAGTATTACGAGTATAGCTACTACTACTACAACAACTAATACCACTATTACCATTACTACTACTACCACTGCTACTATCGCTACTATTTCTACTACTGTGACTACTACTACTATGGCTACTACTACAACTACCACTGCTACTATTGCTACTATTCCTACTGCTGCTGCAACTACTATTGTCGTACCTACTACTGCTACTACTACTATTACACTACTGCTGCTACTACTACTATTACTACTATTGCTACGACTGCAACTACTGCTACTACCAACACAACTAGTACAAGAATGACTACTACTACTACTGCTACTGCTACTACTACTGCTACTACCACAATGACTGCTACTACTAAACCTACAAAACTACAACAACCACTTTAGCTGCTGCTAGAGCAATAATGAAAACTGCCACTACACTATTACTATTACTGCTAATACTACTCCTAGTACTACTACTACTATTACTTCTCTTACTACTACTACTACTTGAATAGCTCCTATAGCTACTACTACTGCTACTACTACAATTGCTCCTACTATGACCACCACTACTGCTACCACTGCTCTATTGCTACTAGTACTACTTCCACTACTACTTACACACTCCTACTGCTTCTCTATGACTCTACAACTAGTACTATTATGGCTACTACTACAACTACCAAAACAATTACTACTCCTACTATAGCTACTACTACTACCACTTATGCTACTACTACTGCTAACACTACTAATACTATACCTACTACAATTGCAACTGGTACGGCTGCTACTACCGCTACCACTACTACTACTGTTGCTACAACAATAACTACGACTATTACTACTGCTACTGCTACTGCTACCACTATAATTACTACTTCGACTACTACTACTACTATTGCAATTGCTACTGCTGCAACTACTACTAATACTACTAATGCTACTACTACTAGACCTACTAATATTACTACTACAACTGCTAGTGCTACTACCACTATAACTACTAGTACTACGACAGATACTACTGCTACTCCAACAACTACAATTATTACGACTACTAATACTACTAGTACTACTACTGCTACTACTACTACTACTGCAACTACTGCTGGTAATACAGCTATTACTACTACTACTACTGCAACAACTGCTGCTGTTGCTCTCGCTACTACTACCACGGCTACAACTACAACAACTACTCCTACTATAGTTACCACTTCTGCTACAACTACTACTGCTACTATAGCTACAACTACAACAACTACTACTTCTTTTACAACCACAACCACAACTATTACTACTACGGCTACTTATATTGTCAATACTACTACTACGGCTATTGCTACTACAGCTACTACTGCTACTACTACTACTATTACCACCACAACAACAACTACTACTACTATTGCTTCTACTATAACTTCCACTACTTCGCCTACTACTACTACTAATGCCATTACTACTACTACAACTGCTAATACTAATTCCATTGCTACTACTATGACTACTACTACTACTATTACTGCTACTACTGCTAGTATTGCCACTAATACTACTACTACTATTACTACTTCTACTGCTACTACTGTTGCTACTACTACTATAATAATAGAAACTACTACTACTACTTCTACTACAATTACTACAACTACTGCTACTATCACTACTACTATCACTACTATTACTACTACCACTTCTATTATTGCTACTACTACTACTACTACTACTACTACTACTACTACTACGACTGTTGCTCCTCCTACTACTACTACTACTCTTGCTACTTCCACTAATACTACTTATACTACTACTACATCTACTACAGCTACTACTACTACTATGACTACTACTACAACTACTATAATTACTACTACTACTACTAATAGTAATACTTCTACAACTACATCTACTATAACTATAAATACTAGTATTACTACTTATCCTACAACTAAAACCACTACGACGGCTAATGCTGCTACTACTGCTGCTACTGCTACAGCAACTACTATTACTACAACTACAGCTTCTGGTACTACTGCTACAATAACTACTACAACAGTTAATGCTGCTACTACTGCTATTGCTGCTACAGCTACTACTACTACTACTACGACTGTTGCTGCTGCTGCTGCTACTGCTACTGCTACTACAATTGCTACTACTACGGCTACAACTACTGCTATGAATGGTACTACTACTACTACTACTACTACTACTACTACTACTACTACTTCTGCTACAGCTACTGCGAATACAACTAGTACTACTACTATAACTAGTACTACTTCTGCAACTACTGCTACTATTGCTACTACTTCCACTCCTACTACTACTACTACTACCACCACCACCACCACTACTCTTAATACTACTGATTTTGCTGGAACTTCAAATACTACTACTACTGTTGCTGCTGCTATGGCTGCTACTACTACTTCTACCACTACTGCTACTACTGCTGCTACTACTACTACTACTACTACTAGTACTATTAACACAACTATAAAAACTGTGAATGCTGCTACTGCTACTACTACTACTAGTAGTACTACTACTTCTCCTGTACTACTACTGCTAGTGCTATTGCTACTACTATGACTACTACTACTACTGCTGCAGCTACTACTTCGGCTGCTACTACTAGTACTACTAGTACTACTAGTACTACTAGTGTGCTACTACTACTACCGCTACTAGTACAACTCATGCTACTAGTAATGCTGCTACCACTCCTACAACTACTACAACAACTACTACTGTTGCAACGTCTGATGCTGCTGCTTTTACAACTACAACTACTATTATGCAACTACTACTTCTACTACAACGAATGCTAATCCTAGTAATACTACTACTAGTACTACTAGTACCACAACTACTGCTACTGTTACTACTAATACTACTACTACAACTACTATTACTGCTACTGCTACTACTACTACAACTACTACTACAACTATCGCTACCACAATAATTTCTACTGCAATTAATACTGTTGCTACTACTACTACTACAACTACTGCTACAACTATTGCTGCCACAACTACTACTCTACTAATATTACTACTACTACTCCTTCTACCACTATTACGATTGCTATTTCTACCACTGCTGCTACAGCTGTTACTACTACTTCCCCTACTTTTACTAGTTCTGCAACAACAACCGCTATGGCTACAATTTCTTCCACAACAATAACTACTACTACTGCTACTACTACTACTACAACCAATACTACAATAACAACAACAACAACTACTACTACTACTACTACCGCTACTACTACTCCTACTACTACAACTACTAATACTACTACTAGCACTACTACTTCTACTACTAGTTCCACAACTACTACTACTACTCCTCCTCCTATTACTACTACTACAACTACTGCTACTACTGCTGCTACTGCTTCTACCACTGCTACTACTACCACTTCTACTACAACAATTGCTACTATTACTGTAACTACAACAACTACTACAACTACTAGTACTACTACAACAATAACTACTACTACCACTACTACTTTGACTACGGCCACTACGACCACTGCTTCTACACTATTACTTCTATTACCACTTATGCTGCTACTGCAACAACTACTTCTACTGCTATGACTACTACTTTTACTACTACGGCTACTACTGCTACTACTACTACCACTACTACTAGTCCTACAGCTACTACTGCTACAATTGCTACCTTTCATACTACTACTACTACAGCTAAGAGAAAAACTTTGACCACTATTGTTGCTTCTACTACTACTTCTGTTACAATAACTGCTACTACTAATACTTGTACTTTTACTACAACTGCTGCAATTGCTACTACTACTACAGTAATTATCGCTACTTCTCATACTACCGCTACTTTAGCTACTTCTACTGCTACTACCACTACTTCTACAGCTAATAAACTACTTCTACTGCTACTACTACTACTACTAGTACTACTACTAGTACTGCTGCTGTTACTGCCACTATGGGTACAACTAATACTGCAATTACTACTACTACTACTTCTTCAACTACTGCTGCTGCTCCTACTGCAACTATGGCTACTGGCACTCCCACAACCACCACTACTACTACTACTGTTTCTAACACAACTGCCACTACTACTGCTCCAACTAGTACTATTACTGCTATTGTTGTTGCTTATATACTATTACTACTACTACTATAATTACTACTACTCCTAGTCCAACTACAATTACTACTACTACTACGATTACTACTACTACTATTACTACTACTAATAATACTACTCTACTGCTACTACTACGTCTACTTCTACTAGCACAACTACTGCTACTACTACTACTAGTAGTACTGCTACTACTATTGCTATGACTGCTTCTTTGACAACTACTATGGTTACCAGTGCTGCGTCTACTTCAACGACAACAACAACAACTTCTGCTAGTATGACTACAACTACTACCACTACTACTACTATAGCTACTGCTACTACTACAAGTAACACTACGACTACTACTACTGTGGCTACTACTACTACTACTACTACTACTACTACTACTGCTACTGATGTTGTTTGAAATACTACTACTAAAACTGTAACTACGGCTATTACTGCTGCAACTTCTACCACTTCTATTACTGTTGCTAATGCTTGAACTACAACTACTCATACTACTGCTGGTATTGCTCCTATTGCTTCTACTACTACTACTGCTACTACTATTATGGCTATAGCTACTACTACTACAACTACATCTACTACTACTTCTTTTACTACTACTACTACTCCCGCTAATACTACTACGACAACTATTGCTAATGCTACTACTCCTACCACTACTAAAACTACTACTACAATGACTACTACTGCTGTTGCTACTATTGCTACTACTTCTTCTAATACTAGTACTACTACTAGTACTATCACTACTACTGCAATTCTGCACTTGCTACGACTACCACTACTACTACATATTCCAATGCTACTACTAGTACTAATACTAATACTTCAATTACTGCTACTATTACAATAACTATTACTATTGATACTACTGTTGCTGCTGCTACTACTACTACAACCACTTCGGCTAGTACTTCTACTATTATGATTTCTACTATAACTACGACTTCTACTATGACTACGACTACAACTTGTATTACTATTGCTACTATGACAAATACTACTACTAATACAACCATAATTGCTACGACTACTACTACTAATATTACTGCTACCACTAATCTAGTACTACTCCTACAACTACTAATGTGGTTGCTGCTCCAACATCTACTGCCACAACTACTACTATTACTACTTCTGTTGTTGCTGCTTCTACAACTACCACTACTTGTATGACAACTACAACTTCTGCTACAATGGATGCTACTACTAGTAATACTACTACTAGTACTACTAGTACCACAACTACAACTACTGCCACTACTGTTACTACTTTTACAGCTTCTACAGCTTCTAGTTCTACTGCTTCTATAACTACTAATACTACTACAGCAGCTACTACAACAACTACTACTGCTACTACAGCTACTAGTTCTACTATTATTATTGCTGCTACTACTACTACTACAAGTATTGCTACAAGTATTGCTACTACAACAACTACTTCTGTTACTACTAATACTGCTACTACTACTAATACTACTACTCATTCTACTACTAGTACCATTGCTACTGCTACCACCACTACTACAGCTATTACTACTAGTTCCCCTACTTCTACTACTTTTGTAACTAGTACTAGTATGGCTACTACTACTTCTAGAACAACTACTAGTACTCGGTTACCATGACTACTACTACTACTACTACCACAACAACAACAATAATAACTACTACTACTACTACAACAACAACAACTAATTCTACAACTAGCCCAACTACTTCTACTACTCCCACAGCTACTACTACTACTACTACTACTACTAGCACGACTACTACTACAACTCCTTCTCCTCCTCCTACTACAACTAGTACTACTACTACTGCTACTAATGCTGCTACTACTTCTACCACTGCTACTACCACCACTAGTACTATTACAATTACTATTACTACAACCAGTACTATAACTACTAGTACGATGACTACTACTATTGTCACTGCTACTGCGACTGCAGCCACTATGACTATTGCTTCTACATTACTACTTCTATTACCACTACTACTACTACTGCGACTACTGCTACTACTGCTAAGACTACTACTATTACTACTGCTGCTACTACTTCTACTAGCGCTATGACTACTGCCACTAATACTAGTTCTACAACTACAATCGCTACAACTACTACTTTTCGTACTACTACTACTTTTCCTAAGACTACAACTATGACTACTACTGCTACTACTACTGCTACTAGTTCTACTATAACAACTATTGCTACTAATACTTCTACTACTGCTACAACTGCTGCTACTGCTACTACTACTACAGCCATTATTACTACTTCTCATATTACCACTATTCAGCTACTACTATTGCTGCTACTACTACTACTTCTATAGCTAATATACCACTACTACTGCAACTAATACTACTACTACTACCGTTGTTACAACTAGTACTATCACTATTAATACTACTACAACTATTACTATTACTGCTATTACTACTACTACTACTACTACTTCTACTACTACTACTTCAACTACTTCTACTACTACTATTTCTACTACTACAACTACTATAACTACTATTACTACTACTGCTACTACTATTACTACTACTACTATTACTACTCTGACTACTAGTATTACTACTACTACTATTACTACAACTGCTGGTAATACTACTACTACCACTACAACTTTTCCAACAATAACAATTACTGCTACTTCTCCTACTACAAGTACTTATCCTGCTATCACTAGTGCTACTACTACGTTCGTTACTACTGCCACTACTACTACAACAACAACTACTACTTTACTACTTCTACTACTGCTACTACTTCTATTACTACTACTACTGTGACAACTAATAATGCTGCTACTACTACTACTATCGCTGCTACTACTACCGCTACTACGACTACTTGTCATACTACTCCTACTACTGCTACTACTACTGCTTATACAACTATTGCAACTATTATCACAACTATAGCTACTACTACTTCTCCTACAAATACTACAACTACTACTTCTATTACTATTGCTACTACTACTCTAGCTACTACTACTTCTA
Organism: Trichopus zeylanicus subsp. travancoricus; assembly: GCA_005019695.1. Classification (NCBI taxonomy): domain Eukaryota; kingdom Viridiplantae; phylum Streptophyta; class Magnoliopsida; order Dioscoreales; family Dioscoreaceae; genus Trichopus; species Trichopus zeylanicus. The sequence continues at coordinate 24,789 of RXID01021707.1, forward strand.
CAACTACTACTGCTGATGCAACTACAACTACTTCTACTACTATTGATGCTACCACTACTACTATTGCTACAATGACTACAACTACTTCTTCTACTACTGCTACTTTGACTACTTATCAGACTACTACTACTTCAACCACTACTACTATTACTCCTACTACAACTACTCCTACTACTACTACTGCAACTACTTCTACTACTACTACTACTACTACTATTACTGCTATGACTAATACTACTACAGCTACTATTGATGGTGCTGCCACTATTGCAACTGTTATTATTAGTACCACTATTATTACTACTACTACTATCGCTACTATTACTATGACTACTACTAGTACTAACCTGAATACTAATTTCGTGACTAACACAACTACTGTTGCTACTGCTACGGCTACCACTACTATTACTACTACTACTGCTGCTGCAACTACAACTACTACTACTATTACCCCAACTACTACTACTATTACCCCGACCACTACAACTACTTCTACTTCTACTAGTACAACAATTGCTGCTACTGCTGCTGCTGCTTTTGCTAATGCTGCCACTACTTCTGCTAGTATTACTAATGATGCTTCTATTATTGCGACTACTACTGCTATGACTACTATTGTGACTATTACTATGACTGTGAGTGTTGTTGCTACTTCTACTACTACTATAACTACTACTGCTACTACTACAACTACTACTTAACTACTACTACTACTACTAATACTACTACTATGGCTACTACTACTGCTGCTACTAATACTACTACTATTGTTACTACTACTACTACTACTGCAACTGCGGTTACTTCTGCTACTGTTACTATGACTGCTACTAGTGCTACTATGACTACTACTACTATTAATGCTGGTGCTACTACTATTGCTACTACTACTACTACGAGTGCTACTACTTCTACTGCTACTACTTCTGCTACTACAACTACCTTAATGACTGGTAGTAGCAGTAGTAATTATAGTAGCAGAAGTAGTAGCAGTAGCTATAGCAATTATAGTAGTAGTTAAAGTTGCAGTCGTCACAACAACATCAGTAGTGTAGTAGTAGTAGTAGTAGTAGTATGAGTAATAGGAGTAGCAGTGGTAATAGCAGTAATAATAGCATAACTAGTTGTAGTAGTAGTAGAAGTAGCAGTAGTTGTAGTAGTAACTATTATTGTCGCAATAATAGTAGTAGTAAAAAATGCAGCAGTAGTAGAAGTAATAGTCATAGTAGAAGTAGTAGTGGTATTAATAGTAGCATTAGTGGTATTCATAGCTGCAGTAGTAGTAGTTGTTATTGTTGTAGTGGTAGCAGTAACCGCAGTAGTAGCAGTAGCATTATTAATAGTAATAGTAGTAGTTGTCAGAGAAGTCAAGTGCTAGTAGTAGCCGTAGTAGCAGTAGTAGTAGTACTAGTAGTAGTAGTAGTAGTAGCAGTAGAAGTAGTAGTAGTAATAGCAGTACTTGTAGTAATACTAGTAGCAGTAGTAGTAGTAGGAGGAGGAGGAGGAGGAGGAGGAGATGAGGAGTAGTAGTAGTATCAGAAGTAGAATTAGCAAAAGTAGTTGAGTAGTCGTACTAGTTGTTGTACAAGTAGTGGTAGTAGTAGTTACAGTAGTAGTGGAAGTAGTGGCAATAGTAAGAGTAGTAGAAGAAGTAGAAGAAGTAGCAAAAGTAGTAGTAGTACTAGAAGTAGTTGTAGTACTAGTAGAAGTAGGCATAGTAGCAGTAGTAGCAATAGTAGTAGTAGTGGTGGTGGTAATGGCAGTAGTAGCAGTAGCTGTTGTACTAGCAGTGGTTGTAGTTGCGAATGTAGTAGTAGTAGTGTAGTAGTACTAGTAATAGTTGGGGGAGATATTGTATTAGTAGAAATAGTAGTAATAGTTGAAGGACAAGTAGCTACAACAATAGTAATAGTTATAGTAATAGTAGTAGTAGTAGTAGCAGTAGTAGTAGTAGTAGCAGAGGTGGTAGTAGTGGCAGTAGTAGCAAAGGTAGTAGTCGTAGCAGCAGCAGCAGTAGTAGTATAAGTAGTAGTTTCAGCAGTAGTGGTAGTAGTTGTAGTTGAAGTAGCAGTAGTAGTAGCTATAGTAGTAGTAGTAGTAGTGGTAATAGTAGTAATAATTTAGTAGTTGTAGCAGTAGTAGTAGAGGAAGTAGTAGCAGTAGTGGTTGTAGTAGTAGTGGTCATAATTATAGTAGCAGTAGTATTAGTAGCGATAGTAGTAGTTGTAGTAGTAGCAGTATTAGTATTAGTAGTACTAGTGGTTGTACTAGTAGTAGGAGATGTCATAGCAGAAGCAGAAGTAGTAGTTGAAGTAGAAGTAGTAGTAGTAGTAGTTGTTGTTGTTGTTGTTGTGGTAGTAGTAGTAGTAGTAGTAGTAGTAGTAGTAGTAATAGTAGTAGAAGTAGTAATAGCAGTAGTAATAGCAGATGTAGTAGTCATAACAACCATAGTAGTAATAGAAGTAGTAGTTGTAGTAGTTATAGTTGTCGTAACATTAACAGCAATAGTAGTAGTAGCAGTAGTAGTAATAGTGGCAGTAGGTGTAGTCATAGTAGAAGCAATAGTATTAGTAGTAGGAGCAGTAGTTCTTGTAGCAGCAGTAGTGGTAGTAATTGTAGTTGTTGTTGTAGTAGCAGATGCAGTAATCGTAGTAGTAGTAGTAGTTTTTGGAGAAGTAGTAGTTGTTGTTGTTGTAGTAATAGGCTAAGTAGCAATTGTAGCAACAGCAATAGCAGGTGGGAATCCATCACCAGGAACCATGTGGCAAGTCAGGCGTTTACTGACCCACGGGATAAGCTGGAATACATGGAAAACCTTCTTGGCGAGATAGAGAAATTAACATGGATCCAGTGGAGGATGAACTATGGAGATGAATATCAGGCCCTGATCAACTCTGGTGAAGGATGAGAAGGAACCCAAAATATCCTCTCACAAATGAGGAGAGTTTTTTCCTTGAAAGATCTGACGCAGGGGGTCAACTATGATCCAGGAAGCTGCTTACAGGGACTTGGAAAGATTATCTTATGACAATGTCATGAACATTGTCCAATATATTAATGATTATATGAGACTTGCGGCAAAGACGGGAAGGCTCTACGTTGGTGACGAACTATCAGAAAAATTCTGGCTAAAGATGCCCGGGGACTTGGGCAGGAGAATAAAAGGGGCCTTCGAGGTAAAATACCCAGGAGTAATTATTCGTGTAATGCCCTGTATTATTTTTTCCTATAGGTACTTGCAGGAGGAATGCAAGGATGCTGCCTTCAAAAGGGCCTTAAAGAACCTATCATTCTACAGCAAAATACCAATACCAGGCTACTACAAAGAAAATGAACGGAAGATAGGCTTAAGGAGATCAAGAACGTATAATGGAAAACCTCATGATTCCCATATACGAATAGAGAAGAGGTAGCACCTCATCAGGAGTAAACAATGCAAATGCTACCTCTATGGGCAAGAAGGGCATTTTGCAAGAGAATGCCCAAATGATAGGAGAAATGTGAAAAGGGTCGCTATTTTTGAGCAACTAGAAATTCCTGAGGATTGCGACGTCCTGTCAGTCAGAGAAGGTGATGACCAGAGTGATGCTATATTCAGTGTCTCAGAGGGGGAAGATAATGAGGATGAGCTGCAAAGATCCATTCAGACGCTTGCTCAAGAAGAGCATATTTATATGCTTGGGGAGGTAAATGGTGGTTATAGGCCACAAGTACGACTTTCTGAACATCAATTAAATTGCCTTCATAATTGGCAGCATAACTCTTTCGTACAGCCCAAGGATGAAAATTGTGTATGCTGCAAGAGAAGGTCTATGCAAAGGGCAAGAATCCATTGCCCAAAATGCCTGGTTACAGCCAGTAACCTATGCGGACCTTACTACTTCAAAAGGGAGGTTCCTATCGCACTTGCAGCACCAGCTCCATTTTTCCCTCAAAAAGTTATCCAAGAGCAGTGATAATATATCGCATGATGTGAAGGGGAAATTGAAAGACTAAAAAGGGAAGTTGATTACTACAAAGAAAGATTGCAAGAATTACAGCTTGAAAGAGATCTCGAAGAAGATTTCAGGAAGATGGATAAAGGAAAGGGGATTACAAAGGACCCGGAGAATCTTGAAGAAGAGATCACCAATGTTCTCTATCAAGAATATATTAGCAAAACTTCTTCGAAAGATCCAAAACAAAGCCCTGGACCACGGTTAGTTAAAAATATGCTATATAATATGACTGTGGAACTTGAAATACCAGGTATCCCAAGATTCAAAGTAAGGGAAATATTGGACACTAGGGCCACAACTTGTTGTATTGATGAAGGCTTGGTACCAGCGGAAGCACTTGAGTAGAATAGCTTCGAGGTCCATTTCAGTAGAATTAATTCCAGGGAAGCTGCCAGGAAGAAGCTCAAAGGAGGGTGGATGAATATAGGGGAGAATATTTTCAGAATCCCCTATACCTATAGCTTCTAGATGGAGTTGGGTGATGACATCCAAATGATAATTGGATCCAACTTCATCAAAGCAATGCAAGGAGGGGTAAGGATAGAAGGTAACGTAGTCACATTCTACAAAAACTTAACTATTATAAACACTACCCCCACTGCCTCTGTCAATGTTTCTATTAAGGAAATTAGGACTGGAGGAAGACGAGTATATTGATATCAAAGAATCAGTATACTATAATGAGGAACGAAGCAGAGAATCCAGAAATTCAAGCCTTTAATGCAAAGGTTAAAGGAGGCTGGTTATATTGGAGAAGAGCCTCTGAAGCACTGGGCAAGAAACAAAATTGTCTGTCAACTGGACATAAAAAACCAGGACTTCATAATTGCAGATAAGCCTTTAAAACATGTTACTCCTCAGTTACATGATTCATTTAAAAAACATGTGCAGGCCCTACTTAATTTAGGAGTCATTAGACAAAGCAAAAGCAGACACTAGACCACTGTGATTATTGTTAACACAGGGACCAGCATTGACCCAGTAATAGGAAAAGAGGTGAGAGGGAAGGAAAGGATGGTGTTCAACTATAGGAGGTTGAACGACATTACAAATAAAGATCAGTATAGTCTCCCCGGAATAAACACAATTTTACGGAGGGTAAGCTGCAGCAAAATCTATTCAAAATTTGACCTTAAAAGTGGATTTCATCAGATAGCCATGCACCCTGAATCTATTGAGTGGACAACTTTTTGGTTACCTGAGGGATTATATGAATGGCTGGTTATGCCATTCGGATTAAAGAATGCACCCTCTATATTCCAAAGAAAGATGGACGTGTGTTTCCAAGGTACGGGGGATTTTATAGCTGTATACATTGATGATATTTTGGTTTTCTCTGAAATAGAAAAGGAACATGCAAAGCACCTAAAAATAATGCTGTAAATTTATGAGGACAATGGGCTTATTCTTAGTCCCACAAAAATGAAAATAGCAGTCTCTGAAGTTGAATTTCTTGGGGCAGTTATTGGAAACCAAAAAATTAAATTACAGCCTCATATCATCAAAAAATTCTTTGAATTCAATGAGCAAGAGCTTACTACCTTAAAGGGGCTTAGATCTTGGCTGGGAATTCTCAATTACACTAGGAATTACATCCCTAACTTGGGAAAGTTGCTGGCACCATTATATGCAAAGACAAGCCCGACTGGTGAAAGAAGATGGAATAAACAAGACTGGGAGCTTGTGAGACAGGTAAAAAGGCTAATTCAAGAATTGCCAAACTTGGAGGTTCCCCCAGAAAGAAGCTATATCCTCCTGGAAACAGATGGTTACATGGAAGGATGGGGAGGGGTTTGTAAATGGAAAAGGCAGAAGTATGACTCAAGGTCATCAGAAAAAGTCTGCGCATACGCTAGTGGAAAGTTCAACCCCCCAAAGTCCACAATTGATGCAGAAATTCATGCTGTTATGAATTCTTTAGAAGCCTTAAAGATTTATTATTTGGACAAAGAGGAGTTAACTATCCGAACGGACTGCCAAGCCATTATCAGTTTCTTTAAGAAGTCTCCAAATAACAAGCCATCAAGGGTCCGCTGGATGGCATTCACAGATTATATCACTGGGATAGGCATCCCAGTACACTTTGAATATATTAATGGCAAAGACAATCAGCTTGCGGATGCTTTGTCATGCTTAATATCTTGTTTAATTTGCACAGGATGGCCTGCAGGGGAAAATTTGGACAACTTGGAGCTAGCAGCACTGGCGCTGCAAGAGGTGAAAGGGGCCCCGCACACGGAAACCCAAAATCTGTTAGCCCAAACTCTGAAGACACTACAACAAGCATTGAGCAGTACAAGCAGCTCGTACGACTTTCAGAGTGTCTTCCTATGCCCCTTGACATCCAGGATGAAATTCGGAAAGACATCCACCAAATACAACAAAAACTTGCAGCAAAAGCAGTTCAGGCCCTTCACCAACTCAAGGCACTACATGCAATAAAAACCAGGGAGTGCAGAAAATGGAGCAGTAAGAATAATTTTTGGGGCAACTGGTACCCCACCACCGAGCAAATTGATAAGCAGCTAGAAAAAGCTATCGGACTCACCAATGATGCTGCTAGAAGAATGGACAGTTTTAAGTTGTAAATATGCGAAAGTGGTGGACCCTGTGTACTGTAAATACTTTCATGCTGTAAAGTAGTAAACCTTGTGTAAGATAAGCACGAATCCACTTTTGTGCTATAAAGGGAGGAGTTCCCCCCCCCCTTTTACTGCTATAAAAGTGGACCTAATTCTGTAAAGGGGATCCTTTCGTGCTGTAAAGTAGTAAACCCTGTGTAAGATAAGCACGAATCCACGTTTGTGTTGTAAAGGGGGATCCTTTCATGCTGCTGTAAAGTAGTAAACCCTGTGTAAGATAAGCACGAATCCACTTTTGTGCTGTAAAGGGAGGAGTTCCCCCCCTTCGCTGCTATAAAAGTGGATCTAATGCAGAGTTGAAGAACAACAAGAAGTTTGAGTTTAAAGTTCAATATAAATCTATTAGTTTTCCATATCTTCTCCTTAATTTGTATTGTGCTTTAAGTTGTTAGTCTTGTTTAAATTATGGTATCAGAGCTTATATCAAGATATGGAAGGATAGACTTTCTTAAGGACCGACGGTTTTGTGGTAAGGACCTGTGATTACCATTTTATTAAATACCATGTTGAAAGACATTAAGCTACTATAATTGCTAAAATTTTGATCCATTGGTATTATGTGAACTGGGTATTGAAGTAGGCATAAGGAAAAAGAACAGGTCCTAACTTGGCAGCTGCGGCAAGGAGGTCGTTTGTAAGTCGAAGGGCATACCTGTGTGATCCTAGCTTAATTTCTAACCCAGTTTGGGACTGCCCTTTGTGATAAGTTTTGGCAGTTATAGCTTTTATGTCCGAAGCATGGGAGAAAACTATACAAGAATGGTATGATCATTCCTGAACCTCAAACCTAGAGTAGCTTGACCTTGCTTCCACCCCAAAAGTATCTACAAATCAATTAGCCCACAATATTGCTGTAATCTACGACAGAACCTGTCTGTTGTCCAAAGTCCATTTAAAAAACTTTAGGCAACTACAAGAACAGTGTCAAAATCTTGAGAAGGAAATCAGAAGCTTAAAGTCTTCCTTGAAGGACTTAACGGAGGTTTATTTGAACAATAGACCCCTCACCAAGCAACAAGTCAGGGAACTTCTTATAGAAATTGCTCAGCAACCCAGGATAGTTACGGAAGAGGGACTAAAAAGTACTAAAAATCTGAGAAAAAAAATTGATAAAGTGGAAATCCTACTTCTTGGAGTAGCAGAAAGGCCGAAGGAAGTAAGAGGCCAGTTGAGAGCTTTCAGGGATCCAATCAAGATTCTGCAAGAAGAACAGGAGAAGCTAAAGGCTAATGGCTGCAAGACGGAGTACCTCTCAAGCTATACAAGAGCAACCGCTAAGTCCAGCCCCAACTCCTTTATTTGAAGATCAAATACGGGGGTATAAAAGGAACCAGAGGCGCCTACACAATGCTCAGCAAGCTGTCAAAAGGATACAAAGGCGCTTGACGGGAGAAGCAAATCTGTGTCACACCCTGGAATAACAAATAGACCCTCAGGCTCAACTAAGACTTTCCATTCAGGAATGTGCCTCCATAGTACCTGCTGAAGTCCTTTATCATTCACGAAGAGATGATGTTCACCATCGAGTATACGTCCACAGATCGGAGGAAGTTATACTATGCACAGATAATGATCAAGTGGACAGGGGCTTTATTCAAGAAGATAGCTATAATTAGCTGCACAGGAGCGGGATGCAGTACATCCATCTTGGAGTATTGCAGGTACGAGTTTAAATCTTACATAGGCAGGAAGAAGGCACTCTAGCCTTAATTATCTTTAGGGACAATCAGTGGCTAGGGGACCAGGCTATTCTGTCAACAATGGAGGTGGACTTATCCAGAGGAAGCCAAATGGTTTATGTTATTCCTACTCTCATGATGACTATTGAAGATTTTTACAGAAATATTCAGATCTCTATATTAACTAGAGCCTATGAGCAGTGGAGGAACGGGAATGCAAATTTATTGATCACCAGGGGACTGATCGGGAGGCTTTCTAAAGTACTAGTTGTGGTGGTAATAGTTGTAGTAATTTTAGTAGTTGTTGTAGCAATCGTGGCAATATTAGCAATAGTAGTAGTAGTGGCAGTAGCTACCATAGTAGTAGTAGTTTTAGTAGTTGGGGTAGTAGTAGTTGTTGTTGTAGCAGTCATGGTAACAGCTGTAGTCATAGTAGTGGTGGTAGCTGTGGTAGTAGCTGTAGTTGTAGCAGTAGAGGATGTACTATGGCACTAGTAGTAGTTATGGTGGTAGAAGTAGTAGTAGTAATAGTAGTAACAGTAGTTGTAGTATTAGTAGTAGCAGAAGTAGTAGTTGCAATAGTAGCAGCAGCAGTAGTAGTAGTTGTAGGAGTAGTAGTACTAGCTATAGCAGTAGTAGAAGCAGTAGTAGGAGTAGGTGTAGCAACATTAGTAGTAGTACGAGTAGTAGTAGCGTTAGTAGTAGTACCAGAAGTAGAAGGGACTATAGTATTAGTAGGAGTAGTAGTAACAACAATTGTTGTTGTAAGAGTAGTAGCAGTAGTAGCAGTAGCTGTAGTTGTAGTAGTAGTAGTAGCGGTAGTAGTAGCAGTAGTAGTTGTAGTAGTAGTAGTAGTAGTAATCGCAGAAGTAGTAGTAGCAGCAGTTGTAGGCCTAGTATTGGGAGCAATAGTAATAGTAGTCGTAATAGTAACAATAGTAGTAGCAATCCAAGTAGTAGAAGTAGTAGTAGCCGTAATAGTAGTAGTAGTAGCAATAGCAGTGGCAGAAGCAGCAGTGGTAGTAGTAGCAGCAATTGTTACAGTAGTAGTAGTAGTAGTAGTAGTATTAGTGCACTTGTAGTAGTAGTACTCATATTAATGTAGTAGTAGAAGTAGTAGTTGTAGTAATAGAAGTAATAGTTGGAGAGGTAGTAGTAGAAGCAGCAGTAGTAGTATCGATAGTAGTAGTATTAGTAGTAGTAGATGCAGTTGTAGTAGTAGTAGTAGTAGTAGTAGTAGTAGTAGTAGCAGTAATTATAGGAGAAGTAGTATTAGCTGTAGCAGTTGTAGCAGAAGTAGCTGTTATTATAGTAGTTGCAGTAGTAGCAGTAGTAGAAGAATCAACAACAGCCGCCGGAGTAGTAGTAGCTGTAGCAGTTGTTGTTCTAGGAGAAGTAGTAGTACTTGTTCTAGTAACAAATGCAGTATTAGTAGCCGTAGTAGTAGTAATAGTAATAGTAGTAGTTGTAGTCGCCATAGCAACCGTACTAGTAGTAGAAGTAGTAGCAGTAGTAACATAAGTAGTTGTTGTAATCACTACAGAAGGAGTCGCAATTGTAGTAGTTGTAGTAGGAGTAGCAGCAACAGTAGTAGTAATTATTGTAGTAGTAGGAGTACTAGCAACAGTAGTGGTAGTACTAGTAGTAGGAGTAGCAGTACTAGTAGTTGGAGTAGTAGTAGTTGTTGTAGTTGCGGTACTGCAGAAGCTGTGGTAATAGAATGAGTGTTAGTAGCAACAATAGCAATAGTAGTATTAGTAGTGGGAGCAGTAGTAGCAGGTATAGGGGAAGAAGTAGTATAAGTAGTAGCAGTAGTAGAAGTTGTTGTAGTATTTGTAGTAGCAGCAGTAGCAAAAGTTGCAGTAGTTGTAGCGGTGGTAGTAGTAGTTGTAGTAGGAGCAACAACAGTAGAAGTAGTATTAGTAGTAGCTATAGTAGTAGTTGTAGTACTGGAAGTAGTAGTTGTAGTTGAAATAGTAGTAGTACTAGTAGTTGTAGTGCTAGTAGTTGTAGTACTAGTCGTAGTAGTGTTAGCAATAGTAGCAGCAGTAGCAATAGTCGTAGTAGCCATATTAGTTGTAGAAGTAGTAGCAAGACAAGTAGCAATAGTAGTAACAACAATAGTAGTAGCCACAATACTAGTAGTAGTAGTAGTAGTAGTAGTAGTAGCACTACTGGTAGTAGTAGTAGTAGTTGGAGCCGTAGGTGCGATTGTAGCACTTGTAGTAGTAAGATCTATAGTAGTAGTAGTAGTAGTAGTAGTAATAGTAGGAGCAGTTGTAATTGTCGTAGGAGAAGCTATAGTAGCAGCAGTAGTAGGAGTATCAGTAGTAACAGTAGTGGTTATAGCAGCAGTAGTAGTAGAATAGCCGTAATAGTAGCAAGAGAAGCTGTAGTAGAAGTTATAGTAGTAGCAATATGTGCGGCAGTTGCTGTAGTAGTAGTAGTTGGAGTAGTATTTGTAGTAGTGGTAGTAGTATTTATCGCAACAGTAGTAGTAGAAACTATAGCAGTAGTTGTGGGGGAAGTAGTAGTTCTAGTAGGACTAACATTGGTAGTAAGAGAAGCAATCGCAGTTGCAGTAGTAGAAGTCGTAGTAGTATCAGTAGTAGTAGTATTTTTTATAAAAATAATAGTAGTAGTAGTAGTGGAAGCTTGAGTAGTAGTAGTAATAGTAGTAGTAGGAGAAGTAGAAGTAGTGGCAGTAGTAATAGTAGTCGGAGCAGTAGTGGTAGTGCTAGTTGTAGTAGCAGTAGTAGCAGCAATAGTAGTAGTTGGGGTAGCAGTAGTAGCAGTAGCATTTTTAGTAGTTGTCGTTGTAGCAGTTGTAGTCATAATAGAAGGAGAAATACCAATAATAGTAGCAGCAGTAGCAGAAGTACCAGTAGCAAAAGTAGTCATAGTAGTAGTAGTAAAAGTTGTAATAGTTT
>RXID01021708.1:0-128275 GCA_005019695.1 Trichopus zeylanicus subsp. travancoricus
GCTACTACTTCTACTACTACCACTACTAGAACTATGGGTACTACTTTTGCGATTACTACCATTGCTACTACTACTTCTACTACTGCTGTTGCAAATACTGCTGTTCCGGCTATAGCTTCTGCTACCACTACTACTACTATTATAGTTGCTTTTGCTACTACTACAATAGCTATTGATACAACTACTGCCACTATTTCTACTCCTACTATAGCTACAACTACAACTACTATGACTGCTACATCTATGCCTACAACAACTACTTCTATTACCACTGCTACTAGTACTGCCACTATTACTAATACTATCGCTGCAACTACAGCTTTGCTACTGCTACTTCCGCTACTACTACTGCCATAACTGTTACTACTGCTATGGTTGCTCCTACTATTATTATTACTACTAGTACTACTACTGCTACTAATGCTAATGCTACTACTATTGCTTCTACCATGCTACTAGTGCTATTGCTACTCCTACAGCTACTACTGCTTTTGCTACTACTGCTTCTACTGTTACTGCTATTGGTAATACTATTACTTTTGCTGCTGCTACGGCTCTTACTACTGCTGCTACTATAACTACTGCAACTACGGGCACTACTTTCGCTACTACAACTGCTAGTACTGCTACTACTATTGCGGCTACTAATACTACTACTACTACTTCATGTCCGACTACAACTACTACAATTGGTACTACTGCTTCAACTACTACTACAATAACTACTGCTGTTGCTGCTGTTGCTACAACTACTACAAATATTTCTGCTACTACTACTGCTAATACTACCCCTACTCCAACTACTAGTACTGCTACTACTACTCCAACTCCTACTGCTACTGACTACAACATAACGACTACTAATCCTACTCTACGATTAATACATAAGATTACTACTAGTAGTACAATAATAATACGAATATTACTACTACTGTAACAACGGTTCTTCTACACACTGCAACTACGACTACTAATCTACTGCTGCTGCGACTATTTGGGCCTGCTACTTGCTGCTATTGCTGCGGCTACTGTTGCTACTAAACATCTACTCTACTTCACCTATACGACAACTAGGCTAGTACTACTTCTCCCGCGTATATAGCTACATACTGTCTACCACGTAACCACTACTAGAACTTGGGTACTAACTTTTTTTCACACGACTATTAGCTGTTCTAAGTTGAGGCACTACTACTACTACTACGACTAAAACTACTACTGCTGCTTCTACTACTACTACTAGTACTGCTTCTTTGACTACATCTACTACTACTATGGTAATTACTACTACAACAATAGTAACTACTACTACTGTAACTACTACTACTACAACTGCTACCACTACTACTGCTGCTACAACTACTATGACTACTACTCCTAATACATTTAGTACTAATGCTATAGCTACTACAGCTTCTTCTATTGCTACTAACAATGCCACTGCTGCTTCTATTGCTAATTCTATTGCTCCTACTATTTCAACTACTACTACTGCTACGATGCTATTACTCCTAGTTCTACTACTACTACTGCTACTGATGCTATTACTCCAGTTCCACTACTACTACGGCTGCTGCTGCTACTACATCTACTACTACTTCTTCTACTACTGCTACTTTTGCAACTACTTCTTCTACTACTACTACTACAACAACTATGACTACTACTACTATTGCTACTGCTAGTATAACACCTACTACTGCAGCTGCTACTTCTAATAGTACAACTACTATTACTCCTACTACTAGGACTCCTATAACTACTACTGCTTCTATTACTACCCATACTTCTATTACCACTGGTACTTCTTCCCCTACTACTAGTACTACTGGAGCTACTACTACTGCTACTTTTACGAGAGCAATTACTACTTCTACTACTACTATTCCTGCTAATACTACTAGTACAAATACCACTGCTACTTTAACAATAATAACTACTACTACTGATACTACTACTACACATACCATTGCTACTTTAACAATAACTACTTCTTCTGCTACTACCACTACTACTACGGCTCGTACTACTACTACAGCAACTACTACTCCTGCTACCATACTTTCTACTATAGCAACTACTACTACTCCTCCTTCACCTCCTCCTCCTCCTCCTCCTCCTACTACTACTACTACTACTGCTATTACTACTACTTGTACTATAATTGCTATAACTGCTACTACTACTACTCCTCCTACAGGTAATAGTACAATAACTACTACTACTACAACTTGTTCTACTGCTAATAACACTACTACTACTGCTATTACTACCACTACTGCTATTACTCCTAGTACTACTACTACTACGACTACTTACACTACCACTACTACTACTCTCACTACTAGTGATAGTAGTACTACTACATCTGCTGCTGTTGCTTCTACTACTCCTGCTACTACTACTAACACTACCACTGCTACTACTATTACTACAGAAACTTCTATTGTTGTTGCTGCTACTACTGATACTACTTCTACTACTACTACAGGTACTACTACTACTACTACTACTACTACTACTACTACTACTACTACTACTACTATTACTACTACCACTACTACTACTACTACTACTACTATTACTACTAAATTTTGTTATGGTAGTAGCCACAGAATAGTCTTAGTCATAGGAATAGTATAGTAGTCATAGTTGTAGCAGTAGTAACAATAGTAGAAGTAGTAGAAGTCATTATTGTAGTAGTAGTAGTAGCAGTAGTAGTAGTTATAGTTGTAGTAGTAGTACCAATAGCAGTACTAGTTGGAGCAAAATTTGTAGTACCAATAGTAGTAGTTGTTACCAATAGTAGTACTAGTTGTAGCAAAATTTATAGTAGCAATAGTAGTTGTTGTAGTAGTAGTAGTTATAGTAGTAATAGTAGTTATGGTAGTGGTAGAATTAGAAGCAACAGCAGCTGCTATAGTAGTAGTAGTAGTAGCAGCATTAGTAGTTACACACGTGGTAGTAGAATAAGTAGTAGTAATAGCAGAAGTAATAGCAAAAATTATTGTAGTAAAAATAGCAGCAGTAGGAGCACAGTAGTAGTATTAGTAGCAGTAGTAGGAGTAGTAGCACAGTAGTAGTAGTAGCGGTAGCAATAGTAGTAGTAGTAATAGCAGTAGTAGTAGCAGTAGCAGCTGTTGTAGTAGTGGTAGTAGTGGTAGTTGTAGAAGTGGTAAGAACAATTGTCATAGTAGTTGCAGGAGTAGTAGAAGTAGTTGCAGGAGTAGTAGTAGTAGTTGCAGGAGTAGTATTAGTAGTAGTACTAGCCAAAGTAGCTATAGTAGGAGTACCAATAGTAGTAGCAGTGGTAATAGTAGTTGTCATAGTAGTAGCAATTATAGTAGTAGTAGTAGCAGTAGCAGTAGGAACAGTAGTAGTAGGAGCAGCATTAGTAATAGCAACGATAGTAGTAGTACTTGCTACATCAGTACTAGCTATAGCAGTAGTAATTATCGTAGAAGCAGCAGTACTACCAACAAAAGTAGTAGTAGTAGCAGTAGTAGTTGTAGTAGTAATAGTAATAGCAGCAACAATAGTATTAGTATTTATAGTAGTAGTAGAAGTAATAGTAAAAGTAGTAGTAATAGTAGTGGGAGCAATTGTTGTAGCCGAAATAGTAGTAGTAGTGGAAGCAGTAGTTGCTGAAGTAGTTGTTATAGTAGTCATAGTAGCAATATTAGTAGCTGCTACAGGAGTAGTAGTAATAGTAATAGTAATAACAGGAGTTATGGGCGCAGTAGTAGTACTAGTAGTACTATTTGTATTAGTAGCAGCAGAATTTGTTGCAGTAGTAGCAGTAGCTGTAGTGGAAAAAGTGGTAGTAGCAGCAAAAGTCGTAGTAGTAGCCGAAGAAGCATTAGTCATGTCGGCTATAGTTGTAGCAGCAACAATAGTTGTAGTACTTGTTATTGTTATAATAGTAGTAGTAATACCAATAGTTGTACTAGTTGTAGCGAAAGTTGTAGTAGTAGTAGTTGTTGTTGTAGTAATAGTAATTGTAGTAGTGGTCGTATTAATAGTAGTAGTAGCGGTAGTAGTAGTCATAGTAGCATTAGTAATACCAGTAGAAACAGCAAAAGAAGTAATAGCAAATGTCATTGTAGTAAACGTAGCAATAGTAGTAGTGCAGTAGTAGTATTAGTAGTAATAATAGTAGTAGCACAGTAGTAGTTGTAGTAGTGGTAGCAATAGTAGTAGTAGTAGTAGCAGCAATTGCAATAGTAGTAGCTATAGTAGTAGTGGTAGTAGTAGTAATTGTAGAAGTAGTAGGAGCAGTTGTAGTCGTAGTACTGGTAGGAGTAGTAATAGTAGTTGCAGGAGTAATACTAGTAGTAGTAGTTATAGTAGTAAAAGTAGTAGAAATAGTAGTACTAGTAGTAGCAAAAGTAGCTATAGTAGTAGTACGAGTAGTAGTAGTAGCAGTAGAGCTGTAGTAGCAATAGCACTAATAGTAGTAGTTGTTGTAGTAGTAACAGAAGTAGCTATAGTAGTAGTAGCAGTGGTAATAGAAGTAGTAGTAGTAGCAGTTGCCATAGTAGTAGTAGTAGTAGTATGACTGGTAGTTACAGAATCTGGAGAAGTAGCTGTAGTAGCAGTATCTGTAGTAGTAGTAGTAGTAGTAGTAGTAGTATTAGCAATAATAGTAGTAGTAGTAGCAATAGTAGTAGTAGTAGGAGCTATTGTATGTGCAGTAGTAGTAGTTGCAGGATTAGTGTGAGTAGTAGTTGTAGTAGTTGTAGTATAACTCAAAGTAGTAGAAGCAATAGCAATAGTAGTAGTAGTAGTAGCAGAAGTAGCCGTAGTAGCAGTTGTAGAAGTAGTACCAGTAGTAGTAGCCATGGTGCTAGTTGTAGTAGTAGTAGTTGTTGTTGTTGTTGAAGTAGTATTAGTAGTAGAAGTAGTAGGAACTGTTGTAGTCACTGTGGTAGTTGTTGCAGGAGTGGCATCTGTAGTAACAGTAGTAGTAATTGTTTGTAGTTGTTGTTGTATAAGTCATAGTAGTAGAAGCAGTAGTAGTTATTGTAGTAGTAGTAGAAGAAGCTGAAGGAGCAGTCGTAGTAGTTGTAGAAGTAGTACCAGTAGTAGCAATAGTAGTCATAGCATTTGTAGTAGTAGTAGTTGCTATTGTTGTTCTTGTTATTGCAGTAGTAGTAGTAGTTACTATTGTTGTTGTTATTGTAGTTGTAGTAGTAGCAGTAGTAGTAGTTATTCTAGCCGTAGTGGAAGTAGTAGTAGTAGTAGTAGTTGTTGTAGTAGCAGTAGTTGAATTAGCAGCAGTAGCAACATCTATAGTAGTAGTACTTGCTACAGCAGAAGTAGTAGTAGCAGTAGCAGTTGTGGTAGTTGCAGTAGTACTACCAACAGAAGTAGTAGTAGTAGCCATAGTAGCAACAGTACTACCAACAGAAGTAGTAGCAACAATAGTTATTGTAGTAGAAGTAGGGGCAGCAGTAGCAATAGTATGAGTATTTAAAATAGTAGTAGTAGTTGTTGTAGCAGCAGTTGTTGCAGCAGCAGCAATAGTAGTAGTAGAAGCAATAGTTATAGCAGTAGTTGTTGTAGCAGCTATAATAGTAGTATTAGTAGCTATTGCAGTAGTAGTAATAGAAATAATAGTAGCAGGAGTTGTGGTAGTAGTAGTACTAGTACTAGTAGTACTAGTTATGCTAGTAGTAGAAGAATTAGTAGCAGTAGTAGTACTAGTAGCTATAATTGCAAAAGTGGTAGCAGTAGCGGTAGTCATAGTAGTAGTGAAAGTAGCATTAGACATGGTGGCTATAGTAGCAGCAGCAATAGTAGTAGTAGTAGTAGTGGTAGTGGTAGTAGTACTGGTAGTAGCAGAAGTGGTAGTAGTAGTAGCAGTCATAGTCATAGTGGCATTAGTAGTGGCTGGGGTAGTAATAATAGCAGTCCTAGCAGAAGTAGTAGTAGTAGTAGTCATAGTAGTAGTAGTTGTGGTAGGAGTAGTACTAGCAAAAGCAGCAGTAGCAGCAGTAGTAATAGTAGTTGCAATAGTAGGAGTAGTAGTAGTACTAGTTGTACTAGTAGTACTAGTAGTAGTAGTGGTAGTAGTACTAGTACTAGTAGTTGTAGTAGTAGTACAAGTAGTAGTAGTAGTAGTACTAGTAGTAGAGGTTGTAGTAGGAGTACAAGTTGTAGTAGGAGTAGTTGTATTAGTAGTAGTTGTAGAAGTAGTAGTAGTTGTAGTAATAGTTGTGGTAGTAGTAGTAGTTAGAGTAGTTGTGGTAGTAGTAGTAATGGTAGTGGTAGTAGTAGTAGTGGTAGTAGTAGTAGTAGTAGTAGTAGTAGTAGTAGTAGGGGTTTACTAGTAGTAATTGTTGTAATTGTTGTAGCAGCAATAGCAGTAGTAAGTAGTAGTAGCTGTAACAGAAGTATTTGTAGTAGCATACTGGTCGTAGGTGCATCAGAAGTAGTAGTAGCTATAGTAGTAATTGTAAGTCATTGTTGGAGTAGTAGTAGTAGTTGTACTAGTGGTAGTAGTAGTAATCATAGTAGGCGCAATAACAGCTATAGTAGTAGTAGGAGGAGGAGTAGTAATAGTTGTAGGAAAAGTAGAAGTAGTAGCTGTTGTAGTAGAAATAGTAGTAGTAGTAGCAGTAGTAGCTACAATAGTAGTAGTAGCAATAGAAGAAGTAGTAGTAGTAGTCGTAGTAGAAATACTCATAATAGAACTAGTGGCAAGGGTTGTAGTAGTAGAAGCTGTAGTAGCATTGGTAGCAATAGTAGTAGCAGCAGTAGTAGCAACAGCGGTAGTAGTAGCATTAGTAGTTGCGATATCAGTAGCTGCAGTAGTAATCCGATTCATGGTAGTTGTAGTAGTACTAGTAGCAGTAACAGTAGTAGTAGCTGCATAGTAGTAGTTGTTGTAGTTGCTATTGCAAAAGAGGTAGTAGCGTCAGAAGTTGTAGTAGTGGTAGTAGTAGTAGTAGCAGCAGTAATACCAGTCGTATTAGTAGTAGCAATAGTAGCAGCAGCCACTATAGTTGTTGTAGTAGTAGTTGTAGTAGTAGTAGTATGGTAAGTAGTTGTAGTAGGGGTAGCGGTAGCAATAGTAGTAGTAGTAGTAGTAGCAATAGTAGAAGTAGTAGTAGTTGTATCAGCAGCAGTAGTAGTAGAAGTAGTAGTAGCTAGAGCAGTAGTAGCAGTAGTAACACAAGTAGTTGCTGTAGAATTCGTAGGAGTAGTAGAAAGTAGATGTTGATGTAATAATAGTAGCAAAAGTTGTATTAGCAGTAGTAGTTGCAGTAGTAGTAGTAGTAGTATGAAAAGGAGTCGTAGTAGCGATATTAGTAGCAGTACCAGTAGTGGTAGCAGTAGCTGTAGCAGCAGTAGTAGAAGTAGTAGTAGTAGTATCAGCACTAGCAGTAGTAGAAGTAGCAGTAGTAGTAGTAGTAGTAGTAGTAGTAGTAGCAGTAGTAGCAGTAGTAGTAGCAGAAGTAGTAGTAGCACTTGTAGTAGGAGAAGTAGTAGTAGTTGTTACTGTAGGAAAATTTGTTGTAGTAGTAGTAGTGGTAGTAGCAACGGTAGTAGTAATAATAGTATTAGTGGTAGCAGTAGTAGTAGTTGCTGCAATAGTAGTAGTGTTAGTAATAGTGGCAGAAATAGTAGTAATAGTAGTAGTAGTAGTAGTAGTAGTAGTAGTAGTAGTAGTAGTAGTAATAGTAGAAGTTGTAGTTGTAGTAGCAATAGTAGTAGTATTAATAGTAGTAGTAGAAGTAGTAGTAGTAATAGTAGTAATAGTAATTGTAGTACAGTTAATAGTAGTAGTAATAGTAATAGTTGTTGTTGTTGTTGTCGCAATAATGGTAATCATAGCAGAATAAGTGATAGTGGTAGAAACAGCAGTAGTAGCAGTAGCAAAAAGAGCAGCAGTAGTAGTCACAGGAGTAGTACCATTAGTAGTAGTTGTTGTCGTCGTCGTTGAACTAGTACTATTAGTAGAAATAGTAGGAACTATTGTAGTCGCAATGGTACTTGTTGTTGGAGTAGTACCAATAGTAACAGTAGTAGTAGTAGTAGTAGTATTATTATTATAAGTTATAGTAGTAGAAGCAGTAATAGTTGTAGTAGTAGTAGTAACAGTAGTAAAGGGGCAGTAGTAGTAGTAGTGGTTATAGTATTAGTAGTTGTTGTTGTTGTTTTTGTTGTAGTAGTAGCAGTAGTTATTGTAGCAAAAGTGGAAGTAGTTGTATCAGTAGTAGCTGTAGTAGCATCAGAAGCAACAGTAGTAGTAGTTGCCACAACAGTACTTTTAGTAGCAGTAGTAGTTCGAGAAGTTGCAACAGTACTACCAACAAAAGTAGTAGTAGTAGCAGTAGTAGTAGCAATAGTTGTTGTAGTAGTAGTGGTAACAACAAAAGCAATAGTATAAGTATTTATAGTAGTCGTAGTAGCAGTAGCAGCAGCAGCTGTAGTAGTAGGAGCTGTTGTTGGAGCCGCATTGATAGTAGTAGTAAAAGTAGGAGTTGAAGCAATACTTGTTGTAGCAGCCGTAGTAGTTGCATTAGTAGCTACTACAAGAGTAGCAGTAATAGTAATAATAGTAGCAGGAGTTGCAATAGCACAAGTAGTAGTATTAGTAGCAGCAGCTGTAGTGGCAAATGTAGTAGTAGTAGTGGTAGCCATAGTAGTAGCAAAAGTAGCATTAGTCATGGTGGTTGTAATACTAGTAGCAGTAATAGTAGCGTATAGTTGATCGTGGAGTGGTAGTAGGAGTACGGGGTAGTCGTAGTACTGTAAAATAGTGTTTTGTAGTTGTAAGTAGTAGTATGGGAGTTGTAGTCCATAGTAGTAGTAGTAGTAGTAGTAGTAGTATATAGTATAGTTATAGTAAGTAGTAGAGTAGTAGCAGTTAGTAGTAAGATAGTAGTAGTAGCAGTAGTAGTAGTAGTAGTAGTAGTAGTAGTAGTAGTAGTAGTAGTAGTAGTAGTAGTAGTAGTAGTAGTAGTAGTAGTAGTAGTTGGGGTCGTACTAGTAGTAGTAGTTGTACTAGTTGTAGTAGTAGTAGCAATAGTAAGTAGTAGTAGTTGCTGTAGAAGTATTTGTAGTAGTAGTATTCATAGGAGCAACAGCAGTAGGAGTAGCTGTAGTAGTAATAGTAAGTCATTGTAGTAGTAGTAGCGGTAGTCATACTTGTTGGAGTAGTAGTAGTAATCATAGTAGCAGTAGTCATACTTGCAGTAGTAGGAGTAGTAATAGCAGTATCAGAAGTAGCAGTAGTTGTAGTAGTAGTAGAAATAGTAGTAGCAATAGTAGTAGTAGCAATAATAGTTGGAGTAGTAGTAGTAATCATAGTAGCAGTAGTCATACTTGCAGTAGTAGGAGTAGTAATAGTAGTATCAGAAGTAGCAGTAGTTGTAGTAGTAGTAGCAATAGTAGTAGCAATAATAGTTGGAGTAGCAGTAGCAGTAGTACTAGTAGTAGTAGTCGTAGTTGAAATAGTAGTAATAGAAGTAGTAGTAAGAGTTGCAGTTGTAGAAGTAGTAATAGCATTTGTAGCAATAGTAGCAGCAGTAGTAGCTGTAGTAGTAGGAGTAGCAGCAGCATCAGTAGTAGTAATAGCAGCAGTAGTAGCAGTATAAGTAGCAGCAGTTGTATTCAGATTCATAGTAGTAGTAGTAGTAGTACGAGCAGTAGCAGTAGTCACAACAGTAGGAGTTGTTGTTGTTATTGTTGCAATTGCAATAGTGGCAGCCACGTCAGTAGTAGCAGTAGTAGTAGAAGTAGTAGTAGTGGCAGTAGTACCAGTCATATCAGTAGTAGCAGTGGCAGCAATAGTAGTAGTAGGAGTCATTGTAGTAGTAGTAATTGTACTTGTAGTAGTTGTAGTAGTAGCAATAGTGGTAGTAGTTGTAGAGCAGTTGTAGTAGTTGTATCAGCAGTAGCTATAGTAGAAGTAGTAGTAGCTGGAGTAGTAGTACCAGAAGTAATAGAAGTAGTAGCTATAGAATTTATAGGCAGAGTAGTAGTAGCTGTAGACATAATAATAGGAGCAATAGTTGTACTAGTGGTTGTAGTAGTAATAGCAGTGGTAGCAGTAGTATGATAAGTAGTCATAGTAGCGGTAGCAGTAGCAGTACTAGTGGTGGTAGTAGTAGCAGTAGTTGCAGTGGTAGCCGTAGTAGTTTAGGTACAGCAGTAGTAGAAGTAGTAGAAGTAGTAGTAGTAGTAGTCACAGAAGTAGTAGTAGGAGAAGTAGTAGTTGTCGTTATTATAGGAGGAGTTGTAGTAGTAGTAGTAATAGTACCAGTAGTAGTAATAGTAGTAGTAGTGGTAGAAGTAGTAGTAGTTGTAATAGTAGTTGTAGTAGTAGTAATAGTACAAGTAGTGGTTGCAATAGCAATAGTAGTAGTATTAGTTGTAGTGGTAGTAGAAGTAGTAGTAGTAGTAATAGTAGTAATTGTAATTATTGTAGTATTAATAGTAGTAGTAATAATAGTAGTGGTTGTAGAAGTAGTAGTAGAAGTAGTAGTAATCGTAGAAGTAGTTATAGTAAGAGTATGAGTTGCAGCACCCGTAGTAGTAGTAATTGTAGTAGCAGTAGCAGTAGTAGTAGTAGCAGCAGCAGCAGCAATAGCGGTACTAGTAGTAGTTGTTGCAGTAGAAATAGTAGAGTAGCAGTAGTTGTAGTAATAGTAAGAGTATTAGTTGTAGTGGAAATTGTACTGGTAGTAGTAGTATTCGTTGTAATAGTTTTTGTTGGAGTAGTAGTAACTGTAGTAGCAGTAGTTCTGGTAGTAGTAGCGGTAATAGTAGTTGTTGCAATAGTAATAGTAGTCATGGTAGTAGTATCATAACTAGCAATAGTAATAGCAATGGTAGTAGTAGCAATAGTAGCAGTAGTGGTGCTAGTAGTAATAGCAGGATTGGTAGCAATTGTAGCAGTTGTAGTAGTAGTATTTGTAGTTCTAGCAGTAATAGTACTAATTGAGGTCGTAGCAGTAGTAGTGCTAGTTGTGGTCGTAGCATACTAGAAGTCATAGTAGTAGCAAAACTAGTGGAAGTGGTTGTAGCAATAGTAGTGATAGTAGTAGTATTACTAGTAGTAGTAGTAGCTGTAGTAGTAGTAGCAATGGTAACAATTGTTGCAGTAGTAGCAGTTGCAGAAGTATTAATATTAGTAGTAGTAGCAGTAGTGGAAGATATAGTAGCAGCGGTAGTAGCAGTAGTAGTAGTAGTAGAAGTAGAAGTAATGTAGTAGTAAGAGTAGTAGTAACAGCAGTAGTAGCAATAGTAGTAGTTGGAGTAGTAGTAGTAGTTGTTGTTGTTGTAGTATTATCAGTAGTATTAGTATGAGTAGTAGTATAAGTAGCAATAGAATTAGTAGTAGACATAGTAGTAGTTGTAGGTGTAGTAGTAGCAATAGTTGTAATAGTAGTATCAGTAGTAGTAGAAGCAGCAGTAGTAGCAGTATTAGTAGTAGTATGAGAAGTGGTAGTTCTAGCGTTTGCAATAGTCATAGAAGTAGTAGTACTTATAGCAGTCATAGTAGTAGTTACAATTTTGGTAGTAGTAGTACAAGCAGTAGCAGTAGCAGTAGTAGCAGAAGTAGAAGTAGCAGCAGTTGTAGCAATAGTTGTAGTACTAGTGGTAGTAGCAGTAGTAGTTGCAACGGTAGTAGTATTAGTAGTAGTAGTAGCAGCAGTAGTGGTAGTAGTAGCAGTAGTAGCAGTCGTAGCAGTTGTAGTAGGTAGTAGTAGTCGTAGCAGTTGTAGTAGTAGTAGTAGTAGTAGCAGTATAAGTCATAGTAGTAGAAGCAGCAGCAGCAACAGTAGCAGTAGCAGTAGTAGCAGTAGTAGGAGTAGTAGTAGTAGTTGCAGGAGTAGTACCAGTTGTAGTAGTAGTCATAGTATTAGTAGTAGTAATTATTGTTATTGTTGAAGTAGGAGTAGTAGTAGAAGTAGTAGGAATTGTTATAGCCTCAATGTTAATAGTTGCAGGAGTAGTACTAGTAGTAACAATAGTAGTAGTAGTGATGGTGGTATAAGTCATAGTAGTGGAAGTCATAGTAGTAGTAATAATAGTAGTAGCAGTAGCAGATGGAGCAGTAGTAGTAGTTGCAGGAGTAGAACCAGGAGAAGTAGTAGTCATAGTATTAGTAGTAGTTGTAGTTATTTTTTTTGTTGTAGTAGTAGTAGAAGAAGTTGCAGTGGCAATAGTGGAAGTAGTAGTAGCAGTAGCAGTTGTAGTAACGACAGTAGTACTATCAACAAAATTAGTAGTAGTAACAATAGTACCGGCAGTAGTTGTTATTATTGTAGTATTAATAGCAGCAACAATAGTACGAGTATTTATTGTAGTTGCAATAGTAGTAGTAGTCGAAGTAGTAGTTGCAGCAGTTGTTGTTGTAGCAATTGTAGTTGTAGTATTAGTAGCTACTGCAGGAGTTGTAATAATAGTAATAATAGTAGTAGAAGTTGTGGTAGCAGTAGTAGTAGTACTAGCAATATTAGTTGTATTAGTAGTAGAAGAATTAGTAGTAGTAGTAGTAGTAGTAGTAGCTGTAGTGGCAAAAGTGGTAGTAGTAGCGGTAGTCATAGTAGTAGTAGAAGTAGCATTAGTCGTGGTGGCTATAGTGGTAGTAGCACTAGTAACAGCAGCAGCAGTAGTAGTAGTAGTGGTAGTAGAAGTAGTAGTAGTTGCAATAGTAGTAGTAGCAGCAGTAATCATAGTCGTAGCAGCATTAGTAGCAATAGAGGTAGTAGCAGTTGTAGCAGTAGTGGTGGTAGCAATAGTCATAGTAGTAGTAGTAGTGGTAGGAGTAGTACTAGCAAGAGCAGTACTAGTAGCAGCAGTAATAGTAGTAGTAGTAGCAGGAGTAGTAGTAGTAGTAGTAGTAGTAGTAGTAGTAATAGTAGTAGTAGTAGTAGTAGTAGTAGTAGCACCGAAAGTAGTAGAAGTCGTTGTACGAGTAGGTGTGGTAGTTGGAGTAGTGGTAGTAGTAATAGTAGTAGTTGTTGTTGTTGTAGGAGTAGTAGTAGGAGTAGTAGTAGTTGTTGTGGTGGTGGTCGTGGTGGTGGTGGTGGTGGTCGTGGTGGCGGCGGTGGTGGTAGTACTTGGGGTAGTACTAGTAGTAGTAGTTGTTGTAGTTGTAGTAGTAGTAGCATTAGTAAGTAGTAGCAGTTGTTGTAAAAGTATTTGTATGCGTAGTACAATTTGTTGGAGTATCAGTTGTAGTAGTAGCTGTAGTACTAATAGTAAGTCACTGTTGTAGTTGTAGCAGCAGTCGTACTAGGAGTAGTAGTAGTAGTAACAGTAGAGGTAGTAGTAGTAATAGTAGCTATAGTAGGAGTAGGTGCAGTAGTAGTAGAAGGTGGACTAAGAGAAGGTGTAGTTGTAGTAGTAGGTGTGGTAATTGTAGTACTTCTAGTAGTAGTAGAAGTACTGGGAGATGTAGTAGTTGTAATGGGAGTAAGAGTAGGAGTTGTAGTAGGCATAGTAATCATTGTAGTAGTGGGAGCAGTTGTAGTAGTAGTAGAAGAAGTAGTAGTAGTAGTCGCTGTTGTTGTTGTAGTAGTGGTCAGAGTAGCAGTAGCAGTAGGAGTAGGAGTGGGAGAATAAGTAGTAAAAGTAGCAGTAGTAGCAATAGTGGTAGGAGTAGTAGTATTAGTAGTTTTACTAGTAATACAAGTAGTAGTAGCAGTTGTACTAGTAGTACAATTAGTAGTAGTAGCAGCAGCAGCAGTAGTAGTACCAGTAGAAGTAGTAGTAGTGGTGGTAGTAGTAGTAGTAGCAGCAGCAGTAGTGGTATTCATAATAGTAGCAGCAATAGTAGTAGTATCAGTAGTAGTAGTAGTAGTGGCAGTAGAAGTAGTAGCAGTAGTAGTAGGAGCCACAACATTAGAAGTAGTAGAAGTAGAAGCTATTGTAGTAGTAGCAGCGGCAACACGAGTAGTAGTAGTTGTAATAATAGTGGTAGTATTTATGGTAGTAGAAGTAGTAGTTGCAGCTGTAATACTAATAGCAGTAGTATTAGTTGCAGCAGTAGTCATAGTAGCACAGTAGTATTAGTAGCAAAAGGAGTAATAGTAGTTGCAGTAGGAGTAGTAGTGGTAGTAATTTTAGTAGTAGTTGTTGTTGTAGTAGGAGAGTGCGTAATAGTAGTAGTAGAAGTCATAGGAGTTATAGTAGTAGCAGCTGTAGTTGAAGCAATAGTAGTTTGAGCAGTAGCAGTAGTAGCAAGAGTAGTAGCGACAGGCGTTGGAGTAGTAGTAGAAGTAGTAGCAGAATAGTACGAGATGTGGTAGTAGTAGTTGTAGTTGTAGTAGTAGTAGTAGTTGTAGTTGTAGTAGTAGTGTAGTAGTAGTAGCTTGAGTAGTAGTAGTAGTACTAATAGCAGTAGTAATAGAAGCAATAGAAGAAGTACTAATAGAAATAGAGGTAGCAATAATAGTAGTAGCAGTAGTAATAGTGGTTGTAGCTGTAGCGGTAGTAGCAACAGCAGCTGCAGCAGCGGTAGTAGCAACAGCAGCTGCAGCAGCAGCAGTAGTGGTAGTAGTAGAATTACTAGTAATAGTAGTAGTTGTAGTAGTAGAGGTAGTAGTTGTTGTTGTAGTGGTAGTAGTCGCGGCAACAACAACAATAGTCATGTTAGTAGTAGAAACAACAATACTAGCAGTAGCAACAACAACAATAGTAGTAGCAATATTGTTAGTGGCAGTAGGAGTATTTATAGTACTAGTCATAATAGTCATAGACTAGCAGTGGTAGTAGTAGTTAAAGTAGTAGTAGTTGTTGTTGTAGTAGTAGTTGTTGTTGTTGTTGTCGTAGGAGGAGTAGTAGTAAGATTAGTAGCAGCAGTAGTAGAAACAACAGTAGCAGCAACAACAACAGTAGTAGTTTGTAATAGCAGCAGCAGTAGTTTTTGTAATAGTTGTAGTAGTAGTGGTAGTAAGAGCAGTTGTAGTAGTAGTAGTAGTAGGAGTTTTAGGAGTAGTAGTAGTATGGTAGTAGTAGTAGTAGTCGTAGTAGTAATAATAGTAGTACTAGTAGTAGTAGTAGTAGTAGTAATAGTAGTAGTAGTAGTGGTAGGTGTATTAGGATAAATAATAGTAGTATTAGTAGTAGATGCAGTTGGTGTAGGTGTTGGAGTAGGAGTAGTAATTGCAGATGTAGTAGTAGTAGTCATAGTAGTAGTAGTAGTGGTAGTTGGACTAATAGTACTACTACTAGTAGTTGTTGTAATAATACCTGTCGTTATAGTATTGGTAGTCATAGTTGTAGTAGAAGTGGTAGAAGAAGTAGTAGTACTAGGAATAGTAGTCGGAGTAGTAGTAGCTGTAGGAGCACTAGTAGTAGTAGTTGTTGTTGTTATTGTAGCAGTAGAAGCCGTAATAGTAGTAAAAGTTGTAGTAGTAGCAATAGAAGTTGGAGTATACGGAGTTAGTCATAATTGTAGTGGTAGTAGTTGTGGCAGAAGGAGTACAAGAAGGAGTTGGAGTAGGAGTAGCAATAGTATAAGCAGTACTTGTAGTTGTAGTAACAGTAGTCATAGTTGTAGCATAAGCAGTAGTAGTACTTATAGTAGTTGTAGTAGTAGTAGTATTAGTTGTTGTTGTAGTAGCAGAAGTAGTAGGAGAACAAGTAGTAGTTGTACTAGTAGAAATTGTTGTAGTAGCAGTAGTAGTTGTGGTGGTAGTAGTAGTAAACGAAGTAGTAGAAGTAGTAGTATTAGTAATAGTAGCAGTAGGAGTAGCAGCACTAGCAGCAGCAACAACAACAATAGTAGTAGCAGTAGTAGTAATAGAAGTAGTAGAAGTAGTAGTAGTTGTAGTAGTAGCAGTTGTAGTAGGAGTAGTAGTAGTTTTAGTAGTTGGACTAATAGTACTACTACTAGTAGTTGTTGTAGTAATACCTGTCGTTATAGTATTGGTAGTCGTAGTTGTAGTAGAAGTGGTAGAAGAAGTAGTAGTACTAGTAATAGTAGTCGGAGTAGTAGTAGCTGTAGGAGTGCTAGTAGTAGTAGTAGTTGTTGTCATTGTTATTGTAGCAGTAGAAGCCGTAATAGTAGTAAAAGTTGTAGTAGTAGCAATAGAAGTTGGAGTATTCGGAGTTAGTCATAATTGTAGTGGTAGTAGTTGTGGTAGAAGGAGTACAAGAAAGAGTTGGAGCAGGTGTAGTAATAGTATAAGCAGTACTTGTAGTTGTAGTAATAGTAGTCGCAGTTGTAGCATGAGCAGTAGTAATAGTTATAGTAGTTGTAGTAGTAGTAGTATTAGTTGTTGTAGCAGTAGCAGAAGTAGTAGGAGAAGAAGTAGTTGTTGTACTAGTAGAAATTGTTGTAGTAGCAGCAGCAGTTGTGGTGGTAGTAGTAGTAAACAAAGTAGTAGAAGTAGTAGTATTAGTAATAGTAGCAGTAGGAGTAGCAGCACTAGCAGCAGCAACAGTAGTAGTAATAGAAGTAGTAGAAGTAGTAGTTGTTGTAGTAATAGCAGTTGTAGTAGGAGTAGTAGTAGTTTTAGTACTAGTTGTTACAGTATTTGTAGTACTAGTAGTACTTGTAGAAGAAGTTGCATAGTAGTAGTAGTAGTAATAGTAATTGGAGTAGTATTAGCAGTAGTAGTAATAGTAGTAGTCGTATCTGTAGTAGTAATATTAGTAGTTGTAATTGCAGTTGTAGTAGAAGTAGGAGGAGGAGGAGAAGTAGTAGTAGTAGTAGTTATAGTAGTAGGAGTTGTAGTAGTTATAGATGTTGTTGTAGTTGTAGCAGTAATAGTAGGAGGAGGAGTAGTAGGAGAAGTTGTTACAGTAATAATAGTTGTAGCAGTAGCAGTAGTAGTGTTTGTACTAGCACTAGTAGTATCCATACTAGTAGTAGTTGTAGATGTAGTGGCTGAATAGGACTATTACTAGTAGTAGTAGCAGCAGCAGCAGCAGTAGTCGTAGAAGTAGTACTAGCAGCAGTAGTAGTTTTAGTAGTTGTGTAGTGGTAGTAGCAGTAGTAGTAATAGTAGTAGTAGTAGTAGTGTAGTAGTAGTAGCAGTAGCAGATTTTCTGATAGTAGTAGTTGTAGAAGTAGTAGTAGTCGTCGTAGTAATAGTACTAGTAGTACTAGTAGAAGTAGAAGTTGTAGTAGTAGTAGTAGTAGTAGTAGTAGTAGTCGTAGTAGTAATAGTAATAGAAGTTGTAGTAATAGCAGTAGTAGTATTAGTAGTAGTTGTAGCAGAAGTAGCAGTCGTAGCCATAATAGTAGTTGCAACAACAACAACAATAGAACTAGTTGTAGCAGCAGTGGCAACATTAGTTGTAGCAGCAACAACAATAATAGTAGTAGCAGCAATAGCAGTAGCAGTGGCAGTAGTAGTACTAGAAGTAGTAGTTGTAGAGTAGCGGTTGTAGCAATAGTAGAAGTACTACTAGTAGTAGTTGGTGTAGTAGTAGTAGCAGTACTAGTAGGAGTAGTAACAAAATTAAGAGTAGTAGGAGTGGTAGTAGTAGTAATAGTAGAGGTAGTAGTAGCAGTGGTAGTAGTAGCATTAGTATGAGTAGGAGTTGTAGTAGTAGTAGTAGCAATAGTAGGATAACATGTAGCCATAGTAGCAGCAGGAATAAGCGTAGGTGTAGCTGTAGTAGTAGTTGTTGTAGCAGTAGTACTAGTAGTAATAGTAGTAGTAGTTGTTGTTGTTGTTGTTGTTGTTGTCCGAGGAGGAGGCTATGTAGTAGTAGTAGTGGGAGTTGTACTAGGAGTTGTAATAGGAGTAGTAATAGTTGGAGTAGTGGTAGCAGTAGTTGTTGTTGTTGTAGTAATAGTAGCAGCAGTAGTAGTCGTAGTAGTAGCTGTTGTAGTAGTAGTAGCAGTAGGTGTAGTTGTTGTCAGGGTTTGAGTAGGAGTTGGAGTAGCTGTAGAAGTGGGAGTAGTAGTAATAGTAATAGTAGTTGTAGTAGTAGAAGTAGTAGTAGTATAAGTTATAGTACTTGTAGAAGTAGTAGTAATTCTTGTAGTAGTTTTAGTAGTAGTAGTAGGAGGAGGAGGAGCAATAGTAGTTCTAGTAGTAGTGGGAGTAGTAGTAGGAGCAGCAGTAGTAGTGGTAATATTAGTAGTAGTTGTAGTACTAGTTGTTGTTGTAGTAGTAATATTAGTCGTCGTGTTAGTTGTAGCCGTAGGGGGGGTAGGAGTACTAGTAGTAGTAGTTGCAGTAATAATAGTAGTAGTAGTAGCAGTAGTAGTAGATGTAGTGATTGTAGTAGTATTAAGATTAGTAGAAGTAGGTGCAGAGTAGTACTAGGAGTAGCAGTGGTAGTAATAGCAGTAGTAGTAGCAGTTGTAGTTGTAGCAATAGTAGCCGCAAGGACCGCAGTGGTAGTTGTTGTAGTAGCAGTAATAAGAGTAGTAGTTATAGCAGTAGCGACAACAATAGTTGCGGTAGTTGTAGGTGTAGTAGTTGAAGTTGTAGCAGTAATTGTCATTGTAGGAGTAGTAGTAGTAGTAGTAGTTATTGTAGTAATATTAATAGTAGTATTAGTAGTAAAAATAGTAATAGTAATTAAAGTAGCAACAACAGCAGCTGTAGTAGTAATCGTAGTTTTAGTAGTTGTGGCAGTAGTGGTAATCGTTTTACTCCGACTACTATTGCTACAACTGTGACTACTACCACTACTATTGTAACTACTACTGCTACTACTACTTCTAATACTAATACGATTACTACTATAGCTATTGCTACTACTACTAGTTCTCCTACTTACCACTACTGTGACTACTATTGCGACTGCTACAACTACTAGTGCTACTGCAATTACTTTTGCTACTACTGTTGTTACTGCTGCTCCTAATAGTAGTAGTAGTAATATTTGTTTTTGTAGTAATAGTGGTAGTAGTAGTTTTACTCCTACTCCTAGTGGTACAACGTCGACTACTGCTACTACTGCTACTACTACTTTTTTTACAACTACCACAACTGCTACTACTGCTATAGTTACTACTACTGCTGCTAATACTACTATTGTGACTATCGTTGCCACAACTGCTATTGCTACTACTCCTACTACAATTGTTACTTTTGCAACAACTGCTACTGCTACACTACCACGACCACAACAACTGCTACTGCTATTACTTCTCCAACTACTACCACCACAACTACTACTACTACTACTTTTACTAATACAGCTGCTACTAGTACTACTACTATTGCTACTACTACCGCTCCTACCGCTACTACTGCTGCTGCTACTACTACTACTACTATTACTGCTATTACTGCTCCTACGACTTCTCTTACTCCAACACCTACTACTACTGCTACTATTCCTACTACTACTACTAGTGTTGATGCTGCTGCTGCTGCTACTCCTCCCACTACTATTATTAATGCTACAACTACAACTGCTAATGCTACTAGTACTACTGCTGCTGCTACTTCCCCTAGTACACTACTACTACTACTACTAGTACTATTATGGCTACTACTAATACTACTACTACTCCTAGTGCTACCACTACCACTACTACCACATCCATGACAACTCCTACAACTATTACTGCTACTACTGTTGCTGCTGCTATTACTAGTACAATTGCTACTAGTGCTGCTACTGCTACTACTGCTATTACATCTACAACTACTACTCCTGCTACTACAACTACAACTAATACTTCTACGACTCCTACTGCTACTACCACTACCTTTACTACTACAACTACTAATAATACTAATACTTCTACTCCAACTACTACTACAACTAGTACTACTACTATTACTAACTACTACTCCTACTAGTGCCATTATTGCTACTTCTTCCACATCTACTACTACTACTACTTCTATTACCACTCGTACAGCTTCTCCTACTACAACCGCTACCACTACCACTCCTCCTCCAACTACTACTTCTACTACTGCTACTCCTGCTACTGCAACTACTTTGACACTTACTAATACTACTATTGCTATAACTACTACAACTCCTACTACTAGCGCTACTACTACTACTTCTACTAATGCTACGACTACTACTGCTACTACTAGTACTACAACAACTATTACTACTATTACTCATACTACAGTTATTATTCTACGACTACTGTTGCTAATGCTACTTCTGCTACCGCTACTACAATTGGTATTACAACTACTACTACTCCTATTACGTCTCCAACAACAACTACTACTTCGACTACTACTGCTGCTATTGCTTCTACTCCTGCTTCTACTACAACTACTACTACTACTAGCACTACGACTACTGCTGCTGCAGCTGCTGTTGTTGTGGCTGCTACTACCACTACTACTACTACTACTTATATTTCTGCTATTGCTAATACTACTACTACTATAGTTACTACTCTACTGCTGCTGCTACTACTATGCTTATTGCTACTGTTGCTACTGCTACTACTATGACTACTACTACAACTACTTGTTCTCCTACTGCTACTACTGCTACTGTTGCTACAATTGCCACAACAACAACTACTACTCCTTTTACTACCACTACAACAACTACTGCTGCTTCTGCTGCTCAACTGCTATTACTACTACTTCTGTGATAACTGCTACTACTAAGTTAACAACTACTACTACTACGACACCTATTTCTACTACCACTCCAACTACTGCTACTACTACTACCACTCCTACTAATACTACTATTAATGCTACTACTACTATACCTAACACTATTCCTATTGCTTCTGCTAGTACTACTATAGCTCCTATTGCTACTACTACCAGTACACCAGCTACTTCTACCATTACTATAGCTACTACTGTTATAGCTACTACGGCTATTGCAACAACTACTGCTACAACTACTTCTACTACTACTGCTGCTACTACTGCTAGTAATATTATTACTACTACTATTACTACTACTACTACTTCTACTGCTACTATTGCTCTGGCTACAAAATCAAATAATACTTCAGCAATTGCTACTATTGCTGCTACTACAGCTACTACCGCTACTCCTAATACAACAACTACTACTATGACAACTACTATTACTCCTGCCACAACTACTACTATTACTACTACTCCTGCTACTGCCACTACTACTACTACTAGTACTACTACTACTATTACTACTACTATTTCTAGTAATAGTACTACTTCTATAATAACAACAGCTACTACTACTACTACTACTATGACTACTACTACTTCTACTACTGCTGCTACTTTTACTTCTACGACTACTACTGCTACTGCTACTACTACTACTTCTGCTATTTCCGCTACTACTGCTACTGCTTCTATCGGTACTCCTCCTCCTCCTCCTCCTACTACTACTACTACTATTACTACCTCTACTACTGCTACTACTACTCCTACTACAACTACACTTGCTACTACTGCTGCAATTATGATTGCCACTACTGCTAGTACTACACCTACTCCTACTCTTGCTACTACTACTACTGCTGCTACCACTACTACTAACACTACTAATACTAATGATACTAGTACTAGTACTACCGCTACTACTATTGCTACTACTACTTCTACTGTAGCTACTACTTATGTTGCTACTAATACTACTAATACTCCTACTACTACTACTTCTTCTACTACTACTGCCGTTCCTACTACTACTTCTGCTACTACAGCTATTACTACTACTTCCCCAAGTTGTACTACTTCTTCAACTACTTCTTCTATGGCTACTTCTACTTCTATAATAAAAATGACTACTATAGCTACCACAACTACTACTTCTCCTACTACTTTTGCTGCTGCTACCATTACAGCAACAACAACCACAACAACAATAGGTACTACTGCTGCTACTACTACTACTACTACGACTACGACTACTACGACTACTATTACTACTACTATTACTAATACTACTACCAGTACAACTACTTCTACTGCTCCTACAGCTACTACTTCAAGGACTAGTACTACAATTACTACTATGCCTCCTACTACTGCTACTACAACTACAACTACTGCTACTACTGCTGCTGCTACTTCTACCGCTACTACAACTACCACTACTCCTTCTCCTCCTCCTACTAATACTACTATTGCTACTACTACAATGACTACCACTACTTCTTCTATAACTACTACAAAAACTACTAGTATTACTACTATTGCTCCTGCTTCTGCTGTAGCGACTATAGCCACTTCAACTACTGCTTCCGCACTACTACTTCTATTACCAATATTGCTACTGCTACTGCTACTGCTGTTGCTACTATTGCTACTACTACTACTGTTGTTACGTCTGCTACAATCATTACTACCGTGACAACTCCTACCCCGACTACTACTACTATTGCTAAGTCTAACAGTATGACTACTATTGCTACTACTATTACTACTTCTGCTACACCAACTATTGCTACTATTACTTCTACTTCTAGTACTACTGTGACTACTACTAATGCTACAACTACTACTTTTTCTATTACTGTTACAACTACGACTACTTCTTCTTCTACAAGTACTGCTACTCCTATTAATACTACTGCAACTACTACTACTACTACTACTACTGCAAAAACTACAGTTACTACTATTACTACTACTACTACTATGACTACTACTCCCACTTCTACAATTATTACTGCTACTACTTTGTACACTACTTTTGATACAACTGCTATGACTGCTGCTATTACTACTATTACTACTACCACTGCTACATCTGCTACTACTACTGTCACTACAACTAATACTACTAGTACAACAACTACTGCTACTACTCCTACTATTACTATTCCTGCTGCTGCTATTGCTGCTACTACTTCTACTACTACGGCCACTACTACTACAACTACTGCTACTTCTTGTACTTCAGCTACTACTACTGTTACTACTACTACTGCTGCTATTGCTATTATTGTTGCCGCTACAACTACTACTAATACTGCTACAACAATTACTGTTATTGCTTTTACTACTCCTACTACTATTGCTATTATAGCTGCTGATACTACTACCACTACTCAAACAACTTCTACTTCCAGTAGTAGTATCACTACTACCAGCACTATAATTACTACCACTGCTACTATAGTTGCTGCTACTACTACTGCTACTACAGCTAGAACTTACACAATAACTACTACTTCTACTACTGTTGCTACTGCTGCTTTTGCTACTACTGCTGCTAATACTATTGCTACTACTTCTACTACTGCTGCTTTTATTGCTACTACTATCACTTCAACTGCTACTACTACTACAACAACAACTTCTCCTACAATAATAACTATTACTGCTTGTCCTACTATAACAACTACTCCTACTATTACTACTACTACTACCACAACTACTAATATTACTATTACTACTACTACTTCTACTATAACTACTACTACAACTACTAGTGTTACTGCTACTCCTACTACTACAACAGCTTCTATAGCCACTTCGACTACTACTTCTGCACTACTACTGGTATTACCACTATTGCTACTACTACTACTACCATGACTATTGCTACTACCAGAACTACTGTTATTTCTTCTGTTACAACCGTTACTATTGCAACTACCCCTACCATGACTAATACTACTACTGCTAAAACCAAAAGTATGACTTCTATTGCTACTACTACTACTACTGCTGCTGCTACTACAACTACTATTGCTACTAATACTTCTACTACTACTGCAAACGCTACTATTTCTCATATTACCACTACTTCTACTACGACTACTTCTACTAATACTATTGCAGCTACTAATATACTACTACTACTACTACTTTTGCTACTATTACTACTACCAGTAGTCCTACTACAGCGGCTGCTGCTACTGCTGCTATGGGTACTACTACTACTGCTACTATGACCACCAGTACAACTTATACTACTACTTCTACTACTGGCACTCCCACAACTACTACTATCACTACTGCTACTACCTCTACTACTTATACTACAACAACTACTACTACTACTGGTGCTACTACTGTTGCTGCTAATGCACTATTACTTTTACTACTACTACTACTATAACTACTGCTACTACTATTCCTAGTCCTACTATTATTCCTACTAATACTACTATGACTACTACTACTACTTTCGCTACTACTACTTCTACTACCACTACTACTATGACTACTACTATGACAACTACTATTACTATTGCTACTGCTACTACTGCTGTTGCAGCTACTGTTACTGCTACTACTACTACTATTGCTACTGCTATTGCTACTACTATTACTTTTGCTACTACTACTACTGTTGTTACTGCTACAACTACAACAACAAATACTGCTACAACAACTACTACTATTGCAACGACTTCTACTACTTCTACAACTACAAATACTTCTAGTACTAATACTACAGCTACTTCAGCTACACACGTAACTACCTCAACCACTACTACTACTTCGACTTCTGCTATGACTACTAGTACTGTTGCTATCTATGTTACTACTACTATTACCACTACTATTGATACTACTACTACTACTGTTGCTGCTACTACCACTACGACTACTATTGCTACTGTTGCTACTACATGTTCTCCTACTACTACTACGACTACGAGTAATACTATTACTACTACTCAAACTACTATGACAGCTACTACAATTGCTACTACTACTGCTACAACAACTACTATTGATTCTACTACTGCTACTCCTATGAACACTACACTACCACTACTTCTGCTATTACTTCTGCTACTACTATTACTACAATTGCTGCTACTAATAATAGTAGTGCTAGTAGTAGTAGTAGTAGATGTAGTAGTACTTGTAACGAAAGTAGTAGTTATAGGGGAAGTAGTAGCAGTAGTAGTAGTGGTAGCTATAGCTGTAGTAGTAGGTGTAGTAGATGTAGTAGGGGTAGTATTAGGAGTAGTAGTAATAGTAGTAGGAGTAGAAGTTATAGTAGCAACAGTAAAGTCAAACTAGTAGTTAGATTAGTATTAGTAGTTGTTGTCGCTGTTGTTGTAGTCGTAGTAGTAGTAGTAGCAGTACTAGTAGGTATAGCATTAGTAGTAGTAGAAGTAGTAGCCATTGTAGTAGTGGACGTGGTAGTAGGAGTAGCAGTAGTAGCAGTAGGAGTAGCATTAGTAGGAGCATGAGTAGTGGTTGGAGTGCTAGTAGTAGTAAGAGTAGTAGTAGTAGTAGAAGTAGTAGTCATAGTAGTAATAGTAGCAATAATAGTAGTAGTAGTAGGAGTTGTAGTAGTAATAGTAGCAGCAACAGCCGCAGCAGCAGTAGTAGTTGTAGTGGTAGTCACAGTGGTGGTAGTAGTAGTAGTAGTTGTTGTAGTAGTAGAATTAGTAGTAGTAGAAGGAGCCGAAGTAGCAGTGACAGCAGTAGCAGTAGTACCGGTTGTAATCACATTAGTAGTAGTAGCTGTAGTAGTAATAGTAGTAGTAGTTGCAGTAGAAATAGTAGTTGTAGTAGTAGTAGCAGTAGTATTTGTAGTAATATGTGTAGTAGTAGTACTACTACTAGTAGCAACAGTTGTAGTAGTAGTAGTTGTAGTAGTAGTAGTAGCAGTAGTGGCTGTAGTTGTAATACTAGTAGTTGTCGTGGTAATAGTAGTAGTAATAGGTGTGGAAGTAGTAGTAGTAATAATAGTAGTAGGAATGGTGGTGGTGGTAGTAGTAGTAGTAGTGGTGGTGGTGGTGGTGGTGGTGGTGGTGGTGGTGGTGGTACTTGTAGTCGCGTAGTAGGAGTAGCAACAACAGTAGTAGCAGCAGCAGCAGCAGCAATAGTGGTAGTAGTAGTAGGAGAGACAGTAGGATTAAGAGTAGGAATAGTTGTAGTTGTAGTGGGTGTAGTACTACTTGGAGTATTAGTAGTAGAACTTGGATTAGAAGTCAAAGTAGGAGTTGGAGTAAGTGTAGTAGTAGTTGTAGAAGTAGTAGTAGAAATAGTGGGGCTTGGAGTAGGTGTGGTGGTAGTAGTAGTAGCAGCAGCAGCAACAAGGGTAGTAGTAGTAGTAGTAGTAGTAGTAGTAGTAATAGTAGTAGTAGTATTAGTAGTAGTAGTAGTAGTTATAAAAGAAATCGCAATAGTAGTTTTAGTAGCAACAATAACAACAGAAGCAATAGCAGCGATGTAATAGTAGTTGTAGCAATAGTAGTAATAGTAGTTCTAGTTGTTGTTGTTGTAGTAGTTGTAGTAGAAGTAATACAAGTAGGATTTAGAGTAGTAGTAGCAGTAGTAGGAGTCAGAGTAGTAGTGGTAGCAGGATCAGGAGTTGAAGTAGAAGTAGTTGTAGTAGCAGCAGCAGCAGCAGTAGTAACAGTAGTAATAGTGGTGTTTGTAATTATACTTGTAACAATTGCAATAATAGTAGTAGTTGCAGTAATAGGGGTAGCAAAAGTAGTAACAATATTAATAGTAGTGGTAGTAATTATAAAAGTAACAGTAGTAACAATAATAGTTGTACCAGCAGAAATAGTAGCAGAAATAGTAGTAGTAGTTGTTGTGGTAGTCATCGTAGTAGTAGTAGTTGCTGGAGTTGGAGTAGTAGTAGTTGCCGCTAATGCTACTCCAACAGCCACTATTGCTACTACTACGACTACAGCTACTACTATAATTGCTACTACTACTGCTACTACAACTGGTGCTACTACCACTACTACTACTATGACTACTACTACTACTATTATTTTTGCCATTACTAGTCCTACTACTACTACTAATATTTCTACCATTACTAATACTACTACTCCTACTGCTATGACAACTGCTACTGCTACTACACTTACTCCAACTACCACTACTACTACTACACCTTCTAGTACTACCACCACTACTACAACTCTCACAACTACTCCTGCTCCAACTTCTATTGCTACAACTACTCCTACTGCTACTACAACTACTCCAACTATTACTACTGCTACAACTACTACTATTACAACTATTACTCCTCCTCCTACTACTACTACAAGCACTGCTACTACTACTGCTACTAGTACAACTACCGCTGCTACTATTGTTGATACTATTACTATACTATTACTGCAACAGCTATTGCAACTACTCTTATTATTGCTGCAACAGCTATTGCAACAACTACCGCTGCTACAACTACTTGTACTACTGCTACTATTGTTCCAACTACTACTATACTACTACTACTACTACTACTACTACTACTACTACTATCCCTACTCTGACTCCAACTACTGCTACTACTACTCCTACTACTACCACTACCCCTACTCAAACTACTACTATGCTACTACTCATACTCTAGCTCCTACTTTTACTGCTATTACAACTATCATTACTACTACAAAATCAACAACAACTACTACTACTACAACTACTGCAAATTACTACTACCACTACCCCTACTCCAACTACTACTACACCTGCTACTACTCCTACTCCAATTCCTACTACTTCTACAGTCGCTACTACTACCACTACTACTACAAAAACAATAACTACTGCTACTACAATTACTAGTACTACTACTACTACTACTACTATAACTTCTATAACTAGTATAATTGCTACTGCTACTACTACTCCCTACTATTACTACTAATACTAACACGACTACTACAACAACAACAACCACTAAAAGTAATGCTAACACTCCTACTCCTACTGCTGCTACTACTCCAACTCCAACTCCTTCTGCTTCTACCACTCCTACTAGTACTACTACCCCCTACTCCAACTACTACTACTACTACTACTACTATAATTACTACTAGTATTACTACTACAACTACTACTACAACAACTACTACTACTACCAGTACCACAACCACTACTTCTACTACTAGTACAATCCCTAATACTACTACTACTACTATTGGTCCTACTACTACTGCCACAACTACTACTCCAACGACTACGCCTACTACTACTCCAATTCTTACACCAACTCCTACTGCCACTCCTACTACTACCCGTACTCCTACACCTTCTTCTACTACTACTACTCCTACTACTACTACAACAACTACTACTACAACTCTACTACAACTACTATTAACACTAGTCCTACTGCCAGTACTGCTCCTACTACTACAACTACTACTATAACTCATACTAATACAACTACTCCAAACACTCCTACTACTACAGCTACTCCTACTGCAAGTACTACAACTACTACTACTACCTCTACCACTACTACTGTTGTTGTTGCTACTACTATTACTACTACTACTACTACTACTTCTACTAATACTACTACTACATTACTACTAGTACAACTACTTCTACTACTACTTCTTCCACTACTGCTACTACTACTACAATTATGAATACTACTACTGTTGTTACTCCGACTGCCGCTGCTACTCCTATTGTCGCTGCTACTACTAGGACAACTACTACTACTCCTACTCCTATTGCTACTACTTCTACTATAACTACTCCTCCTACTACAGCTAGTACTGCTACAATGACTCCTACTCCAACTCCTACTACTACTGCTGCTATTAGTACTCCTACTCAAGCACATCCTACACCTACAGCTACTACTAATACTACTACTACTACTTCTACTACTTCTACTACTGCTACTACTACTACTCTTACTACTACTACTACTACAACTACACCTACTACTATTCCTACAACAACTACTACTACCACTACTGTTTCTACAACTTCCACGACTTCTTCTACTTCTACTACTACTGCTACAATGACCTCCACTACTACTATAACTACTACAATGTTCCTACTCCTGTAGCTCTGACTACTACTACTAATACTACCACTACTACTAATACAACTACCACTACTACTCATGCTACTACTACTACAACTTCTACCTCTACTACTAGAACAATTGCTACAACTACCACTCCTACTACTCGTACTACAACTACTAATACTAACACTACTACTACTACAACAACTACTCCACTAGTGCTCCTACTTCTACACTATAGCCATAATTACTCCTACTACTACTATTGCAGCTGCTGCTACTAATCCTAATACTGCTACTACCCCTTCTACTACTACTTGTATTACTCCTACCACTACACCAACTACTTCTATTTCTCCTAACCATCCTAGTACTACTGCTATTGCAACTACTATTACTGCTGCTGCTATTATTACTACTACTACTACTAATACTACCACTACTAGTACAACTACTACCACTACTACTACTAGTACTAATTTTGCTACTATTATTACTACTACTACTATTACTACTACTACTAATAGCACTACTACAACAACTACAACAACAACAACTACCACTAATACTACTACTACTACTACTGCTGCTGCTACTGCTACTTTAACAACAACAACGACTACTACTACTACTAGCAATACTACTACTAGGACTACTACTACTACTACTACTACTAAAACTACTACTACTACTAAAACTACTACTACTACTATGACTGCTACTACTACTATTACTACTACTGTTACCACTGCTACTACAACTACTACCCCTACTGCTACTACTACGTCTACAACTACTACGACTATAAGTACTACTACAACTACTACACCTACTACTACATTTACTACTACTCCTGCTGTTAATACTACTAATATTACTATAACTATTGCTATAACAACTACTACAACAACTACTACTGCTACTGCTAATGCTACTAGTGCTACTACTCCTATTACTACCACTAGCACTACTGCTACAACAACTCCAGCAATTACAAATCCTACTACTACTCCTACTACAACTCCTACAAATATAACTACTACTCCTACGACTACTCCTACTACTAATACTACAACTACTACTACTCCAACTCCTATAGCTAGTACTACTCCTACTCCTCCTCCTCCTCCTCCTCCTACTACTACTACTACTCCTACTACTACTACTACAACAACTACTCCCACACCAACTCCTACTGCTAGTACTACTCCTACTACTACTACAACAACTACTACTACTACTATGACTACAACAACTACAACTGCTACTACTACTACAACTACAGATCCTATAACTACTATTATTCCAACTACAACTGCTACTAGAAATACTACAACTAGTATACCTACTACTACAGCCATAATGACCACTGTTGTTGCTACTACTACTATTACAACTACTACTACAATTACTGCTACTCCTACTACTATCGCTGCTACGACTACTCCAACAACTACAAGTCCAACTACTACTCATACTACAACCTCAACTAATACTACAACTCCTCCTACGACTACTACTACTGCTACTACTACTACTCCAACTACTTCTAGTAATAATACTCCTACTACTACTACTATTACCCAAATCCTACTACTACTGCTACTTCAACACCAATTTATACTATTACTCCTACTCTCACTACTACTACTACTACTACTACTACCACAACAACAACAACTACTACTACTACTCCAAACACTCCTATAACTTCAACTACTACTGCTCCAACTATTACTACTACTCCTAACACTCCTACAAGTTCAACTACTACTACTCCTACTACTACTTCTACTATAGCAACTACTACCACTACAAAAACTACTACTACTACTCCTCTTACTACTACTATGATTACTACTTCTGCTACTCCTAATACTACTACTCCAAACACTCCTGCAACTACAATTACGACTGCTGCTACTGCTACTGCTACTGCTACTACTTTTACTACTACTACTACCACTACTACTACTACTACTACTATTACTACTGGTACTGCTACTACTACTCCTCCTCCTACTACTACTACTACAACTACTCCTATTGCAACTCCTACTGCTACCACTACTCCTGCTACTCCTACTACCCCTACTCAAACTACTCAAACTCCTACTACTACCCCTACTCCAACTCCTAATACTACTGCTACAACTATTACAACAACAATAACAACAACAACAACTTCTACTACTATTCCTACTATTACTTCTACTACTCTAACACAACCCCTACTTCAGCTCCTACTACTACAACTGCTAGATGTACTCCTGCTACTACCACTAGTACTACTACTAGTACTACTACTACTATTACTACCACTAGTACTACTACTACCACTAGTACTGCTACTAGTACTACTACTACTATTACTACCACTACTATTGTTAATACTACTACCACTACTACTACTTCTATTAATAGTACAACTGCTACTACTACACTCCTACTACTACTGCTAATACTAACACTACTACTTCAACTACTACTACTACTACCACTACTACAACTACAACTAGTATTGCCGCTACCAATACTCCAACTAGTACTACTCCTACTACTACTCTTAATCTGACCACTACTACTACTAATGCTACCACGACAATAACAACAACAACAACAACTACTACTACTACTACTAATTCTGCTGCTACTACAACTACTTCTACCACTACTACTACTACTACTACTACTACTTCTGCTACTACTACTACTACCATTGCTACTACGACTTGCCACTTTTGCTCCTACTGCAACTACTACTAATGATCCTGCTGCTCGTTCAACTACTGCTACAACTATTCCTACTACTACTATTGCTTCTGTTGCTATTGCTGCTA
The DNA here is from genome assembly GCA_005019695.1 of Trichopus zeylanicus subsp. travancoricus. Taxonomy (NCBI): domain Eukaryota; kingdom Viridiplantae; phylum Streptophyta; class Magnoliopsida; order Dioscoreales; family Dioscoreaceae; genus Trichopus; species Trichopus zeylanicus. The sequence continues at coordinate 31,428 of RXID01021708.1, forward strand.
CTGCAACTACTACCACTACCCCTACTTCAACAACTACTATTCCTACTACGACAACTGCTATTGTTGTGGTTGCTTATACTACTAATACTACTACTAAGCTTGCTACTTATGCTTTGATAACTGCTGCTACTACTACTGGTAATACTCGTGCTACTGCTACTACTTTCACTACTACTACTACTTGTGCTACTGCTTTTGCAACTACTACTAATGCTAATACTTCTACTACTATTGCTCATACGACAACTACGAATACTAATGCTACTGTTACAACAACTACTACTTCTACTACTGCTGCTACTACTACTACTACTCCTCCTCCTACTACTACTATTGTACCTACTACTACAACTACTACGGCTACTACTACAGCTATTGCTGCTACTGCTACTGCTACTACTACTACTATTATGACTACTACTGCTACTACTACTATTACTACTGCTACTACTACTGCTACTACTACTATTACTAATACTACTGCAAGTACTATTGCAGCTACTACTACTACTAATCCAACTACTAATACTACTACTAATACTACTACTACTACTATAGCAACTGTTACTAATACTTCTCCGACTACTACAACTTTTGCTACTAGTACTACAACTACTATAGCAACTATTACTAGTACGACCGCTATAGCTGCAACGACTACTGCTACTGTTAATACAATAATTGCTACTAGTACTATTACTACTATTCATACTACTGCTCCTGGTCCTACTTCTACTATGAGTACTACTACAACTGCCACTTCTAATACTTCGACTACCACTACCACACCTACCACTTCTAGTACTACTCCTACAACTCCTTGTACTTCTACTTTACTGCCACTAATATTGCTTTTACTCCAACTACTACTACAACAACTACTCCTACCACTACTACTACTAGTACTACTACTACAACTGCTAGTACTATCAGTACTACCACTACCTTTACTATTGTTACTATTACTACTCCCCCTACTACTACACCTACTAGTACTATTTCTATTACTATTATTTTTACTACTACTACTCCTCCTCCTATGACTACTACTCCTGCTACTACACCTACTATTACTACTAATCTACTACTATTACTTCTACTACCACTAGTACTACTACTTCTACCACTACTATATCTACTACTACTATAACTACTATGACAACTGCTACTTCTACTAGTACAACTACTCCAACCACTACCACAACCACTACAACAACAACTACTGCAACTGCTATTAGTCCCCCACCAACAACACTTACTACTCTAACTACTATAGCGGCTATTACTACAACAATAACAACTACTACTACGACTATAAATGTTGTTGCTATTGGTACTGCTACTACTACAAATTGTATAACTACTACTGCTACTACTACGACCATGACTACTACTACTACTACTACTACTACTACTACTACTACTACTACTACTATTACTACTAGTTCAACTACTACAACTACTACTACAACTATTACTACTACTTCTTCTGCTACTACTACTACGATGACTACTGGTACAACTACCACCAGTACTTCAGCTACTACTACTACTAATGATGCTGATGTTGCTACTCCGACTACTGCAACTACGACTACTACTACTACTACAACAACAACAACTACTACTATTACTACTACTCTTGCTACTACTATGACTAGTACAACCATTACTACAAGTACTAGTAATACTATTACTACCGCTACTACTACTACAACTTCTCCTTCTACTACTACTACTCCTAATTTGTCGATTACTACCAAAACTACATCTACTACTTCTACTACAACTCCAACCACTACTACCACAACTACCATAAGCCCTACTACTTCTACTACAACTACTATTACTACCTCTACTACTACTACTACTACTACCAGTTGTACTATTACTACCACTACTGCAACCACTACTACTACTACCACAACTACAGCTACTACTCCTATGCCACTACTGGTACGACTACTACAACTACTTCTGCTCCTGCTACAACTACCACCAATACAACAACAACAACAACAGCTACTCCTGCTGCTACTACTCCTACTACTACTAAAACTACAACTAGTACTGCAACTACTCCTGCTCCTACTACTACTACTACCAACACAACAACTACTACAACTACTTCTACTGTCACAACTCCTACTACCACTACTACTACTAGTACTACAACAACTACTATAGCAACTCCTACCACTACTACTACTACTACTATTACTACTACTACTACTCTGAATACTTTTACTATTTCCACCACTACTACTATAGCTACTATAGCTACTAGTACTACTACTAGTACTAATACTACTGCTACTTGTGCTATTATTACTACAACAACTACTACTATTACTACTCCTACTACTACAACTACTACAATTGCTACTACTATTGCTGCTAATACTAATGCTACAGCTACTACTGCAACTATGGGCACTGCTACTGCTATTGCTGCTAATACTAATGCTAATACTAATGCTACTACTACTACCGCAACTATGGGCACTGCTGCTACTACTGCTACTACTGCTACTACTACTACTACTATTACGGCTACTAATACTCTTACTTTTAGAACTTGTACTACAACAACTACTACTACGGGTTCCACTATTTCTACTACTACTGCAATAGCTACTACTACTTCTATTGTTGCTACAACTACTACTAATACTTCTGCTACTACTACTAGTACTGCTACCACTACTCCAACAACTACTACTCCTATTAATACTATTCTAACTCCATCTACTACTACTACTACTACTACTACTACTACTACTACTACTGTACTACTACTACTACTACTACTAATACTACTACAACTACGACCAATAATAATAATAATAATAATACTATTATAACTACTGCTACTAATGCTGCCACAACCATAACTACAAGTACTGATATTATTACTTCTGCTGCTGCTGTTCTTGTTGCTATTGCTGCTACTACAACAACAATTACTACTTCACCTACTACTACTACTTGTACTACTTCTACGATTACTACTGCTACTACTTCTACTACAACCACTACAAGAACTATGGGTACTACTTTTGCTACTACTACCACTGCTACTACTACTGCTACTACTACTATTGCGATTACTACTGTTCCAGCTATAGCTTCTACTACCACTACTACTACTACTATACTACTATTGTTGCTTTTGCTATTACCACAATTGCTATTGCTACAACTACTGCCACTATTACTATTACTATAGCTACAACTACGGCTACTACGACAGCTACTTTTGTGCCTACAATGACTACTTCTATTACTGCTGCAACTAGTACTGCCATTATTACTGATACTATCGCTGCAACTACTGCTTTGCTACTACTACTTCGGCTACTACTACTGCCACGACTGCTACTACTACTATTGCTGCTGCTGCTATTACTATTACTACTACTAGTACTACATTTGCTACTAATGCTACTGCTACTACTATTGCTTCTACTACTACTACTACTGCTACTACTATTGCTTCTACTACTATACTACTGCTACTACTGCTACTGCTACTACTACAACTACTGCTACTACTGCTTGTACTGTTACTGCAATTGGTACTACTATTACTTCTGCTACTACTATTGCTCCTACTACTGCTGCTACTATAACTACTATTGCAACTACGGGCACTACTTCTGCTACTACAACTGCTAGCACTACTACTACTATTGCGGCTACTAATACTACTACTACATGTCTGACTACAACTACTACAATTGGTACTACTGCTTCTACTACTACTACAATAACTACTAATGTTGTTGCTACTGCTACAACTACTACGAATACTTCTGCTACTACTACTGCTAATACTACCCCTACTCCAGCTACTAGTACTACTACAACCCCAACTCCTACTGTTATTGCTACTACAACAACAACAACTACTACTCCTATTCCTACTATTAATACAACAATAATTACTACTACTAGTATTAATAATAATACGAATATTATTACTACTGCAGCTACTGTTGCTTCTACTAGAACTCCAACTATTATTGCTGCTGTTGCAACTGTTGTTGTTGCTGCTACTACTGTTTCTACTACAACAACAACTACTACCTCACCTACAACTACAACTACTGCTAGTACTACTTCTGCCACTACTACTACTATTGCTTCTACCATAAACACTACTAGAACTATGGGTACTACTTTTGCTACTACTACTATTGCTACTACTTTAGCAACTACTACTACTACTATTGCTGCAGCGGCTGCTACTTTTACTACTACTGCTGCTGCTGCTGTTGCTTCTCCGATTACATCTACTACTACTACTGTAATTACTGTAACAACAACAGTAACTACTACTACTACAACTGCTACCACTACTACTGTTACAACTACTATGACTACTACTCCTAATACATTTAGTACTACTGCTATAACTTCTACAACTTCTTCTATTGCTACTGACAATGCCACTGCTGCTTCTATTGCTATTTCTACCGCTCCTACTATTTCAACTACTACTATTGCAACTACTACAACTATTGCTACTGATGCTATTACTCCTAGTTCTACTACTGCAGCTGCTACTACATCTACTATTGTCCCTACTACTATTAACACTTCGACTACTCCAAATGCAACATTACTACTACTACAATTGCTACTACTACTGCTGCTACTATTACTACTACTACTACTTCTGCAACAACTACTTCAACTACTACTACAACCACTATGACTACTACTACTATAACTACTGCTACTATAACACCTACTACTGCAACTACTACTTCTAATGGTACAACTACTATTACTCTTACTACTAGCACTACTATAACTACTACTGCTACTATTACAACACATACTTCTATTACCACTACTACTTCTTCCCCTACTACTTCTAATACTACTGCTACTACTACTTTTACAACTTCTACAACTACTTCTACTAAAACCACTACCACTATAGCTGCTTTTGCTAGATAAATTACTTCTACTACTACTATTCCTATTGATACAACTACTACAAATACCATTGCTACTTTAACAATAACTACTACTACTACTGATACTACTACTACACATACCACTGCTACTTTAACAATAACTACTTCTTCTGCTACTGCCACTACTACTACAGCTCGTACTACTGCTACCACAGCAACTACTACTCCTTCTACCATACCAGCTACTATAGCAACTACTACTACTACTACTCTTGCTAATATTACAACTACTACATCTACTGCTACCACAACAACTACTACTACTACTGCAACAACTGAGAGAACTGTGACTACTATAATAACTACTGCTACTACTACTACTCCCACTACTATAGCTACAATTGTGACTGCTACTATTACAAATGATACTACTATTGTTGCTGTTGCTCCTACTGCTACTTGAACTGCTACTACTACTATGGCTACTACAATGACTACTACTTCTCCTACTGCTACCGCTTCTATTGCTACTATTGCTACTATGATTGCTACTACTACTGCTGCTTCTACTACTACTTTGACCACTACCGCTACTACTCCTACTGCTACTACTTCTCCTACCACCTCTAATGGTACAACTACATTTGTCATGGTGGTTGTAATAGTCACAGCAGTCATGGTAGTAGTAGTAGTCATAGGAGTGATAGTAGTAGTGGTAGTAGTATTACTAGTAGAAGTAGTTGTTGTTGTAGTAGTAGTAGTAGTAGTAGTAGTAGTAGTAGTAATAATAGTAGTAGTAGTAGTAGTAGTAGTAGTAGTAGTAGTAGTAGTAGTAGTAGTTGGGGCAGTACCAGTAGTAGTAGTTGTACTAGTTGTAGTAGTAGTAGCAGTAGTAAGTAGTAGTTATTGTTGTAGAAGTATTTGTAGTAGTAGCAGTAGTTATAGGAGCAACAATAGTAGCAGTAGCTGTAGTAGTAATAGTAAATCATTGAAGTAGTAGTCGCAATAGTCATACTTGTTGGAGTAGCAATAGTAATCATAGTAGCTGTAGTCGTACTTGCAGTAGTAGGAGTATTAATAGTAGTATCAGAAGTAGCAGTAGTTGTACTAGTAGTAGAAATAGTACTAGCAATAGTAATAGTAGCTACAATAGCTGTAGTAGCAGTAGCAGTAGTACTAGTAGTAGTAGTCATAGTAGAACTAGTAGTAATAGAAGTAGTACTAGTAGTAGAAATAGTAGTAGCAATAGTAATAGTAGCAGTAATACTAGTAGTAGTAGTCATAGTAGAAATAGTAGTAATAGAAGTAGTACTAAGAGTTGTAGTTGTGGAAGTAGCAGTAGCATTTGTAGCAATAGTTGGAGCAGTAGTAGCAGTAGTAGTAGTAGGAGTAGCAGCAGCAGCAGTAGTAGTAATAGCAGTAGTAGTAGCAATATTAGTAGTAGAAGTCATATTCATATTCATAGTAGTAGTAGTAGTACGAGCAGTAGCAGTAGTCACAACAATAGTAGTAATTGTTGTCGTTGTTATTGTTGCTGTTATAACAGTGGCAGCTGCGTCAGTAGTAGCAGTAGTAGTAGAAGTAGTAACAGTGGCAGTCGCGTTATTAGTAGCAGTAGTAGTAGAAGTAGTTGCAGTGGCAATAGAACCAGTTATATCAGTAGTAGCACTAGCAGCAGTAGTAGCAGTAGCAACAATAGTAGTAGTAGGAATAGTTATTGTAGTAGTCGTAGTATTAGTAGTAGTAGTGATTGTAGTTGTAGTAGTTGTAGCAGTAGCAGCAATAGTAGTACTACTACTGCTATCACTACTACTATTAATACTACTACGACTACAACAACAACAACAACTACTACAGGTACAATAGCTGCTCCTGTTACTGCTAGTACGATGACTGCTACTATTACTATATTACGAATACTGCTTCTAATAGTAATACTACTTTAGCAACCAAGGTTTTAAATCTCTGTTTCGGTTTCAGTTTTGGCACCCAACGGAACAGATATGTTTCGGCAGTTTCGACCATTTCAGTTTCAGTTTTGGCCGTTTCAGTTTTGGCCGAAAGATTTTTTTTAAGTTATTAATTATGTGTTAACCAGAGTTTGACTATATTTTGACTGTACTTTGACATCAAATTAAAAATACGATAAAATTTTGAAAAAAATTTTGAACAAATTTAAAAATTACGAAAAAAAGTATAATTAATTTTACCATAATATTAAATATTATCTTAATTAATTAAAATTAATTTTGATACTTAATCACTGATATGGTCTATTTTTAATATATATTACTGTATTAAAAAATATATATGAGAAATAATATGAATATGCTTAAAAGTTAAAAATTAACATAAGCATCTTTAACTTATCATTAAAAGGTACTTGACATATACATAATATATTAATTGTAACATAATACAACTAATCATCATCTTATCATCATTATAATCATCATCAGTTGAGTTTGAAATATCTGGGTGTGAAATTACAAATTCAGCGCTTGAACGATCCAGACGACCATTTGTGGGCATACGAGCTAGAACAACTAGTTCTGCGCGATTTCGTGGCAGCAGTTCTGAAGAATAACCATACATTGATGGTCCAAAATGAAAATGATAACTATATTTATTGACAACACATAGTGAAAGTGGTCTAATAATCTATGAGAAAATAAATATCACACTGTATGAAGTGTTCAGGGGAAATTTCGGCCACAAGAGTGGGACCAACCTTTTGCTTTTGGTGGAACATGCATGTACGTGAATAGTAGAGTAGTCATTCATGCATGCATGTGAACAGTATTTCAGCTCTACTGTTCACTCGGCTACTTGGCGAGTGTGCAGGAACTGGAGCGCGGCTGGCGAGGTGTGGCCATGGCAAGGGCACAGGCCCTATTGCACGGCTGTAAGGGCGTGGGTGAGGCCAGCTGGGACGTAGGCTCGGGCGCGAGCGCAGGGACAGGAGGTTGGCGAGGGTGGGCATGAGCACCTGTGCCTCACCTGCACCCTCGCCGGCATCGAGCCCGTACCCTCGTGCCGTCCTCTGGCACCCACGAGTACATGGGCGACCGCCAGAGGCTAGCACGAGGGCGCGAGTACGAGGCTGGCTACAGCTACGAGATCTTCCTACGTGAGCTTGCTACATGCTGTACCTGCGCGAGCTCTCTAGATACTCTGCCCGTGTGAGCACGCTGTGTGCTGTCCCCACGCGACCTTTCCGCGTGCTTGGTCTGTGCAAGCTCACAGTGCGCTCTGCCCGCGTGAGATCACTCCATGCTCTGCCCGCCCGAGCTCACTGCACATTGTCCCCATGTGAGCTCACTGAGTGCTGTCCCCGTGGGAGCTTCCTGCGAGCTTTGCCTACAAGGGCTAGTTGCGCGCTGTCCCCCAGTGACCTCGCTGCGTGCTCTACCTGTGCGAGCTCACTATGTACTCTGCACGTGCAAGCTCACTGAGTGCTCTGCTCGTGCAAGCTCACTGCACGTTCTCCCTGCTCGAGCTCGCTGGACGCAATAACTGCGCGAGCTCGTTTCGCGCTCTGCCCACACAAGCTCCCCATGCACTCTCCCTATGTGAGCCCGGCTCTCCGCGCTCACTCTGCGCTCACCACCATCGAAAACCCTGAAATTGAAACGAGTTCGGCCGATATATTTTGGAACCAGCCGAAACCAAATAGTTTTGGCCGAGATTTAAAACCTTGATAACAACTACTACTACCACTACTACTACTACTACTATTGCTACCACTGCTACTACAACTGCCACTGCTACTACACCTACTACTATTACTGCTGCTACAACCATGGCTACTACTACTACTGCTACCACTACTACGACTTCTACAACGATAACTACTACCGCTACTACTACTACTAATGCTACTACTACTACTGCTGCTGCTATTACACTACCGCTACTACAGCTGTTGGCGCAACTATTACAACAACTACAAATGTTGCTGCTAGTAATGCTACTGCTACTGCTACTGCTACTACTGCTACCACTACCACAACTACTACAACTGCTACTACTAATACTACTACTACTGCAACAACTACAACTTCTCCATTTACAATTACTACTCTTACTACTACTACCATTACTACTATTACTCTAACTAATACTACAGTTGCTGCTACCCCTGCTGCTACGACTAGTATTACTGTTACTGCTATTATTAGTACTACGACCACTATGACTACTATTACTACTGCTACAAATACTACTATCACTAGTTTGTCTGCTACTACTACTACTACTGCTACAACAATTACTGATATTAATATAATAACAACTACCACTACTTCTACTGCTACTACTACTACTTCCCCTACTACTTTTACTACTGCTACTACTACTGCCACTACTAGTACTGCTACTCCAACTAATACTGCAACTGCCACAACCACTACTGCGACTACTAGTATTACTACTACTACTAGTACAACTACGACTACTACTTCTACTACTATTATTACTTGTACTCTAGTAGTGCAACTACTATTTCTACTAGCTCTACTACTATTACAATTACTACTACAACTTCCACTACTACTACTGCTGCTACTATGGCTGCTACTGCTACTACAATTACTACTATAACCACAACTACATCTACTACTACTGCTACTACTGCTATGGTTGTAACAACAAATACTACTACTTTTACCACTACAACAATTACTGTTGCTGGTACTGCTAGTACTGCTACTACTACTACTAGTACTGCTTATAACACTACTGCTATTACAACTTCTGCTACTATTAGTGCTACCAATACAACAACAAATATTAATGCTTCTACTTATACTACTACTACTACTACTACTACTACTACCTCTCCTACAACAACAATAGCAACTACAACTACAACTATTTCAACAACTACTACTAATAATACTACTAATACTACTACTACTACCTCTCCTAGAATAACAATAACAACTATGACTACAACTTGAACAACTACTACAACAACAACAACTACTACTACTACTATTACTACTACTGCAAATGCTACTACTGCTACTACCACTACTAGGGCTATGACTACTACTGCCATTACTACTACTTCTCCTACTACCATTACTATTGCTACTGCTACTCCAACAAATACTACTGCTGCTCCTACTTTTATGTCAACTACTAGTATTACTGCTACAACTTCTATTGCTACCCCTACCAGTACTACTACTTCTACAACTATTACTATTACTGCAAATACTACTACCACTACTTGACTGCTACTGCTACTCCTACTATAATTACTACTACTACTACTACTACAACCCCTGCAACTACTGCTACTACGGCTTCGGCTACTACTACTACAACTACTACTACCACTTCTACTACAACTTCTACTACTAATACTACTACTAGTAGTAGTAGTAGTGTTGTTACTACTGCTACAACTACTACTACTATTACTACTGCCACTATGGCTTCTATTGCTACTACTGCTACCACTACTTAGACTGCTATAACTACTGTTATTGCTACTACGATTACTACTACTACTAGCACTACATCTAATATTATGGCTACTTTTGCTACTGTTGTTGCTATTTATACTACTGCTACTACCACTACTATTACAACTACTATTGCAGCTGCTGCTGCTACTGCTACTACTACTGCTGCTACTACTACTAGTACTACAGCAACTACTACTACCACAACTACTACTATGTCTATTACTGCAACTACTACCGTCGCTACTGCAGCTACTAGTACTACAGCTGCTACTGCTAAAGTTACGCCTACTACTCGTACTCGTACCACAATAACAACTACTACTACTACTACTTCCATTACTACTTCTACTACTACTACTATTGCTTCTACAATAGCTACTACTACAACTGCTACCACTACTTTCACTGCTACAACTGCTTCTACTACAATTGCAATTACTACTACAACTACTAATGCAACTATTACTACAACAAATACTTCTATTGTTGCAACTACAATAATTCTTGTTGTTGTTACTTCTGTGACTACTACTGCCACTACTATGACTACTCCTACTGCTACCACTATTACAACTACTGATACTATTTGTGCTACTAATACAACAATAATACAACTACCGCTCCTAGTAGTGCTACTACTAGTGCTACTACCTCACCTATAACAATAATCACTACTAGTCCTACTTCTTCTACAACAACTACTGCTACTGTTGTTGTTGTTGCTACTACTACTACTGCTACTACCTCTCCTATAGCAGTAATAACTACTACTACTTCTTCTACAACAACAATTACTACTGCTGCTATTATTGCTGCTACTACTACTACTAGTACTGCCACTACTGCTACTTCTCCTACAACTATTACTACTGCTACTACTATTACTACTACTATAACTACTACTACTTCTATTGCAACTTCTACTACTATTACTACAACTACTAGTGTTGTTACTACTGCTACGACTACTACTACTACTGCCACTACGGCTGCTATTGCTACTACTGCTACCACTACTTAACTGCTACAACTATTACTATTGCTACTATGATTACTACTACTACTATTACAACATCTACTATTACACCTACGTTTGCTACTATTGCTGCTATTTCTACTATTGCTACTACAACTACTACTACTATTATGACTAATACTGCTGCTGTTGCTATGGCTACTACTACTACTACTACTAGCACTACAACTACTACTACTACCGCAACAACAACTGTGTCTCTTACTACTACTACTTCTGCTACTACTGTAGCTATGAGTACTACAGCTGCTACTCTTAAAGCTACTGCTACTACTCCTACTCGTACTACAATGACAACTACTGCTACTACTACTACTTCTACTACTACTACTACTATTACAACTACTACAGCAATAACAACAACAACTACTGCTACTAATACTAGTACTCCTACTACTACTACTACAACAACAACAACTACTACTACAACTACTACTTCTACCAGTACTACTGCTCCTAATACTACTACTACTACTATAGCTACTACAGCTACTACTACTACTAGTACTATAACAACTACTACTACTACGACAAGTACTACTTTTACTACTACCACTACTATTGCCGTTAGTACTACGACTACGACAGCTACTACTAATATTCCAGATACTACTGCAACCAAATTAACTGCTGCAACTGCTACTATTACCACTACAACTACTACTGTCACTACTGCTACTATTGCGACTACGGCTGCTAATACTACTACTCCTACTGCTACTGCGACTAATACTGCTACCACAACTACTGCTACTGCTACGAATAGTACTACTACTTCAACTACTACTATGACTGTTGCTGTTACTGCTACTACTACTACTATATTACCACTACTATTGCTACTACTAATAGTACTACTACTGCAACTACTGCTACTACTGCTACTACAGCTACTACTTCCACTACTACTACTAATACCACTAATAACACTATTATTTCTACAACTACTACAACTACGGCCACTCAGATTATTACTATTGCAACAACAACTACTACTAGCCCTAATACAACAACTACAGCTGCTACTCCGATTTCTACTACTTCTATAACTACAACTACTACTATTATTGCTTCTCCTTCTTCTACTACTACTACTACTACAGCAACTACAACCACTACTGCTACTACTACAACAACTACTAGAACCACTACTACTAATGCGACTACAACTACTACTATTACTACAACTAGTACTACTCTTACTACAGTAACTACTGCTACTATTTCTACTACTCCTACTACTATTGTTACTACTGCGACTACTACTGCTACTACACCTAGTACTATAGCTACAATTGCGACTACTACTACTACTACTGCAACCCCTACTTCTGCTTCTCCTACTATTACAACTACTAATATGGCTACCACTACTACTGCTACTTCTCCTACGACTATAACTACTACTATTACTAGTACTACCACTATTTCTGCTACTACTACTCCTGCAACTACTACTACTCCTACTACAACTGCTACTACTGCGACAAATACAACTAATTTTACTACTACAACTACTAGACTGGTACTACTACTGCGATTACTACTACAACAACAACTACTACTATTGTTACAACAACAACAACTATTGCTGCTACTATTGTCCTAGTGTTTCTACTGCTACAATTGCTACTACTGTTGCAGCTATTACTCCTAGTTCTCCTACTACTACTACTACTACTAAACTACTACTACTACAACTATTACTACTTCTACTAGTACTACTTCTACTACATATTCTACTGCTACTGCTACTACTACCACTACTGTTGCTGCTACTAACACTTCTACTACTCCAAATACAATAACTACTACAACTACTACTGTTGCTGTTGCTGCTCCTGCTACTACTACAACTACTACTTCTGCAACTACTACTTCAACACTACTACAGCTGCTACAACTACTACTAGTACAACTCCTGCAACTGCAACACCTACTACTACTACTCCTATTTCTGCTACAACTTCTACTACTGCTATTACTCCTACTACCAATACTACTATAACTATAGCTGCTAACACTACAACAACTACCACTATCGTAGCTACTATTACTACTCATACTACTAGTGCTACTACTACAAGTTCTACTACATCTACCACAACTTTGACTAAAACTACTTCAACTACAGCTACTTTTGCTTTTGTAATTATTACCTCTACTACTACTACGGCTGCTGGTACTACCACTACTAATACTACTGCTACTTCAACAACAACTACTGCTATTACTACTGCTGCTACATCTACTACTCCTACTACCACTACAGCTCCTAATAATGCTACTATGGATACTACTACTCCTACTACCACAACTGCTATTATTGCGACCACTACTACTACTACTCTTACTACTACTATTGCTACTGCTGCTGCTGCTATTGCAACTACTACTACTATGACTACTCCTACCACTATATCTACAACTGTGACAACTACTACTATAACTACTACTAGTAGTACTACTGCTGCTACTACTACAACTCCTGCTACAACGACTACTACTATAGCTCCTGCTACAACGACTACTACTACTACAACAACAACAACAACAACTACTACAACTACTACTGATCGCAGTACTACAGCATCTGCTGCCATTGCTGCTACTGCTACAATAAATACTACTACTACAACTGTCGTTGCTACTGCTGCTGCTACTACTACTACTACTTCTACTACTACTACTACTACTGTTGCTACTATAACAACTACTACTATTACTACAACAGCAACAACAACCACTACTACTGCTATTACAACAATAACAACTACTACTCCAACTACTACTATTGCTGCTGTTGTTGCTAGTGCAGCTAATACTGCAACTACTACTACTGCTACTACTAATAACACTTTTACTATTATTACTGCTACAACTACTGCTACTATTACTACTACTACTACTTCTACTACTACCACTACTGCTACTGCGACTACTACTACTACTACCATTAATGCTACTGCTGCTACTAATGCTACTACTGCTAATACTTCTGCTACTACTACAATAAGTACTACTAGAGCTGCTACTACGACTGCATTTACTACCTCTCCTACTACTACAGCTACTACAACTACTACTACAAATGCTACTGCAACTTCAACAATAACTATTGTTGCTACTACGAATGGTACAATTACTCCAACTCTTGCTATTGCTACTACTGCAACATTTGCTACAACTATTACTATTACTACTATTGGCACTACTGCTACTGCTACTACTCCAACTACTATAACTTCTACTATTATTGCTACTTCTACTACTACTACTATTATTGTTGCTCCTTCTACTACTACTATTGTAGCTACTATTGCTAATGCTTCTATTACTATTACTTCCTGTACAATAACTACTGCTACAACTGCTTCCACTACTACTACTACTACCACTTCAATTAGTTTTGCTACTGCTACTATGACCACAACTATTGCTACTACAGCTACTACCTCCACTACATTTAAAACTACTACTACCGAAACTACTTCTACTGCTACTACTACTTCAACTACCACTATTACTGCTACTGCTGCTACTACTACCACTACTACTACAATTATTGCTACCGCTGCTACTACTACTACTGCTACTACTATTAGTTCTACTGTAGCTGCAACTACTACTACTACTACAATAACAACTATTACTACTACTGCTACTACTACTACTACTACTACTATTGCTACTACTGCTAGTACTACTACTACTACTATTGCCCCACTACTACTGCTACTACTACAACTTCTCTCACTACTACTATGGCCACAACTAATACTAATATACTACTACAGCTGCTATAGCTACCAGAACTACTTTTGTTACTTCAACTGCTTCTACAACAGCTACTATGATTTCTACTATTTCTACTTCTACTTCGGCTGCTACTACTACTACTGCTACTACTACTAATGCTACCACAACTTCTACTACTACTATTACGACCTATACAACAACAACTACTACTACTACTACGACTACCGCTACTGCTTCTACTATTGTTACTATTACTACTACTACGGTTGCTACTATTACGACGACTACTACTTCTTCTACTATTAGTACTACTTTTACTACTACTACTACTACTACTACTACTACTACTACTACTACTACTACTACTACTACTTCTTCTTCTACTCCTATTATTATTACTGCTACTACTACGACTACGACTATGGTTACTACTACTACTACGACTACTGCTACCACAAAAACTACTACAACTACTACAACTATTATAACTATTACTCCTACTGCCACTATTACTACTACTAGTAGTAGTATTGCTGCTTCTATTAGTACTACTGCTACTACTTCTACTGCTGCTGCTACTACTACTACTACTACTACTAGTAATAATATGGCATTGCTGTTACTGCTGCTTTTACTACTACTACAACAACAACAACTTCTTCTACTACTACTATTGTGGTTGATGCTGCAGCTGTTGCTACTCCTACTACAACAACAACAACTACTACTATTACTACAATTACTAGTTCTACTCCAACTAATACCTCTACTACTACTACTTGTAGTGCTCCTTCTACTACTACTATTACAACAATGACAAGAACAACAACAACAACTGTCGTTACTAATACTACTGCTGCTGCTGCTACTACTACAACAACAACTACTAGTATGACTACTACTATAACTATTGCTATAGCTACGACTACTATTGCTAGTATTACAACAACAAAAACTACTACTACTACTTATACTACTGCCGCTGCTGCTATTATTCCAACAACGACCACTAATAGCACTACTACAACTACTACTCCAACTGCTATTGTTACTACTCCGACTACTACTAATACTATTACTAATACTACTAACAATATTGCTTCTACTACCACTACTACTATTCCTACTACTACCACTACTATGGCTTCTACTATTAATTCTACTATAGCAATTGCAACTCCTTCTACTACTACTCCTTCTCTTGCACATATTCAAACTACTACTACTGTTTCTACTACTACTATTGATACTGCTACTACTGCTACCACCACTACTACTGCTGTTGTTGCTACTGCTACTACTACTACTACCACCACCACCACCACTCCCACAACAACAATAACAACTGCAACTACAACTACTACTACTACAACAACAATAACAACTACTACTACTACTACCTCTCCTATAACAATAGTAATAACTACAACTACAGCTTCTCGTAGAACTACTACTACAACTACTATTATTACTACTACTGCAAATGTTGTACTACAACTACTACTACTGCTACTACGACCCCGACTACTACTACAATTACGATTACTTCTCCTACTACCATTACTATTGCTACCACTACCTGACTATCACTACTGCTACTCCGACTAATACTACTATAACTACTACTATTACTTCTACAATTAATGCTTCAACTAAAAATACTCCTACCACTACTTCGACTGCTACTACTACTCCTACTACATTTACTACTACTACTACGACTACTCCTACAACTACTACTCAACCACTACTACTACTGCTACTGCTACTGCTACAATGCCTACTACTGCTACTACTACTATTACTGCTACTACTACTACGACTAATACTACTCTGACTCCAACTAATATTGCTGCTGCTGCTACTACTGTTCCTACGTGTATTACTATTACTACTTCTACCACTACAACACAACAACCACTACTACTTATGCTACTATTACTACTTCTACTACTAGTAGTACTACTTCTACTACTTCCACTTCTTCTATTATTAGTACTACTAATACTATAACTACTACATCTTCTCCTACTACTACTGCTATTGCTTCTACGGCAGCTACTACTACAACTGCTACCACTACTTCGACTGCTACAATTGCTTCTACAACTGCTACAACTCCTACTACATCTACTTCTACTGCTACTACTGCTACTGTTGCTATAACAGATGCTACTACTACTACAACTACCATAATTACTGTTGCTGCTACTTCTACTACCGCTACTGTTACTACTACTACTGCTGCTACAACTACTACTACTACTCATACTGCTACTACTATTGCTAATACTTCTACAACTACTGCTACTACTACTGCCACTGCTACTTTTACTACTGTTACTACGACTACTGCAACTACTACTTCTAATGCTTCTACGACTACTACTATTACTGCTACTACTAATACTGCTTGTACTACAACTAATACTACTGCTACTGCTACAATTGCTATCGCTTCCACTACTGCTACTACTACTATTTCTACTACTAGCGCAACTACTACTACAACTACTGCTACAACTTCTGCTACTACAACTACTACTACTGCTACTATTACTACTACTATTACTACTACTACAACAGCTTCTCCTACTACTACTATTACTGCTACTCCAACTACTACTACTGCTCCTCCTACTCCTGCTCCTACTACTACTACTACTCCTACCACTACTCCTACTACTCCTACTACTACTACTATGACTACTTGTCCTACTACTACTATTGTTGCTACTTCTACTAGCATTATCACAACTACTATGGCTGCAACTGCTTCTATGTCTACAACTATGGGTACTACTCCTAATACTACAACTACTGTTATTACTACTAATACTGCCACTACTGCTACTACTGCTACTTCGAATACTCCAACTAAAATTGTTACTACTGCTACTACTACTTCTACCACTACCACTACTACTATTACTACTACAACAACTACAACAACAACAACTACTGCTACTACTAATACTCGTGCTACTTCTTATATTACTACTATTGCTACTGTTACTAGTACTGATACTACAACTACAACTACTAGTACTACTACTATTACTACTATAACTTCTACTAGTACTAATATTTCTTCTATTACTACTACTTACTACAACCACTATTACTATTATTACTGCTACAACTGCTACCACTACTACTATTACTACTCTTACTATTATTACTAGTACTACAACTGCTAAGATAACAACAACTACTACTACTACCACTACAACTACTCCTACTACTATTACTACTACTGCTACTGCTACTGCTACTACTATAGCTACAACTAAAGCAACCACTACTACTGCTACAACTAATTGTGCTACTACTACTACTAGAGCCATGACTACTATTATGACTATTGCTTCTAATACGACTCCTACAAGTACAATTGCTACTGCTACAACTACTACTGCAAGTACTGCTACTACAACTGCTATTACTACTGCTGCTGCTGCTACTACTGCTACTGCTGCTACTACTACTACTATTACTACTACTTCTACTCCTACTTCTACTACTATAGCTACTGCTAGTCCTACTACTACTACTACTACGAGTACAACTACTACTATTACTGCTACAACTGCTGCTACTAATACTACTACTACTACTACTACTACTACTACTTCTGCTACTCCCCCTCCTCTAGTATGCTCTTGCTACTACATCTACTACTACTACTACTATTTCTACTATTACTACTACTTATTATAGCTACTATTATAACTATTACTGCTACAACTGCTAGCACTACTGAAATTAATATGATTACTACTACTACTAACACTACAATAACTACAACTACGATGGCTATTGCTGCTACTACTACAACAACTACTACAACTACTATTGCAACTGCTACTACTACTACATCTACTACTATTCCTACAACTACTAATACAACTACTACTACTCCAGCTACTACTACTGCCGCTACTAATGCTACTCCTACAGCAACTTTTTCTACTACTACTACAACAACAACTACTACTACTCCAGCTACTACCCCTACTACTACAGTTGCGGCTAATGCTACTCCGACAGCGACTATTGCTACGGCTACAACTACTGCTACTACTATTTTTGCCACTGCTAGTCCTAATACTACTACTACAAATATTTCTACCATACTAATACTACTACTCCTACTGCTATGACAACTGCTACTGCTACTACACTTACTCCAACTACTGCTACTACTACTACTCCTTCTAGTACTACCACTACTACTACAACTCTCACAACTACTCCTGCTCCAACTTCTATTGCTACAACTACTCCTACAGCTACTACAACTACTCCAACTATTACTACTACTACAACTACTACTATTACAACTATTACTACTCCTCCTACTACTACTACTACAAGTACTGCTACTACTACTGCTACTAGTACAACAACTACCATTGCTACTATTGTTGATACTACTACTACACTACTACTGCTACAACTACTGCAACTACTATTACTATTGCTACTACTATGACTTGTACTAATGTGACTATTGTTGCTACTACTAATATACTACTATTACTACTACTACAACAACTACTAATACTACTACTACTATTACTACTACTACTACTACTACTACTACTACTATCCCTACTGTGACTCCAACTACTGCTACTACTACTCATAATCCAGCTCCTACTACTACTACTACTCCTACTACTACCACTAACCCTACTCAAACAACTACTATGCCTGCTACTACTCCTACTCTAGCTCCTACTATTCCTTCTATTAGTACTATCATTACTATTACCAAATCAACAACAACAACAACAACAACAACAACTCCAGCTACTACAACTACCACTAATTACTACTACCACTACCTCTACTCCAACTAAAACTACTCCTGCTACTACTCCTACTCCAACTCCTACTACTTCTACAACTGCTACTACGACAATTACTACTACTACTACTACAACAACTTTAATAACTAGTATAATTGCTACTCCTACTGCTACTCCTACTATTACTACTAATACTAACACTACAACAACAACAACATCAACTACTAATACTAATGCTAACACTCCTACTCCTACTACTACTACTACTCCTACTCCAACTCCTTCAACTTCTACGACTCTTACAAGTACTACTACCCCCTACTCTAACTACTACTACTACGATAATTACTACTGCTATTACTACTACAACTGCTACTACAATAACTACTACTACTACCAGTACCACAACCACTACTTCGACTATTAGTACAATCCCTACTACTACTAGTCCTACTACTATTGGTGCTACTATTACTACTAATACTAACACGACTACTACCACCACAACAACTACTCCAACGACTACTCCAACTACTACTCCTATTCTTACACCAACTCCTACTACCACTCCTACTACTACTCGTACTCCTACACCTTCTGCTACTACTACTACTCTTACTACTACAACAACAACTACTACAACTCTACTACAACTACTATTACGACTACTCCTACTGCCACTACTGCTCCTACTACTACAACTGCTCCTACTATTACTACATCTACTACTCCTACTACTACTACTTCTTCTACAACTACTACGACTACTAGTACTACAACAACTAGTACACCTACTACTATATTTACAACTACTGCTGCTGCTAATACTACTAATACTACTATAACTATTGCTATAACAACGACTACTACTGCTACTGCTACTGCTAATGCTACTAGTGCTACTACTACTATTACTACCCCTACTACCACTTCTACCACGACTGCTACTGCTCATACTAGTACTACTGCCACCACAACTCCAACAACTATAACTCCTACTACTACTCCTACTACAACTCCTACTAATATAACTACTACTCCTACGACTACTCCCACTACTAATACTACAACTACTCCTACTCCAACTCCTGCAGCTAGTACTACTCCTACTACCACTACTACTACTACTCTTGCTACCACTCCTCCTCCTCCTACTATTACTCCTACTACTACTCCTCCTCCTCCTCCTCCTACTCCTCCTCCTCCTCCTACTACTACTACAACTACTCCCACGCCAACTCCTACTGCTAATACTACTCCTACTACTACTACAACTACTGCTACTACTAAGACTACAACAACTACAACTGCTACTACTACTACAACTACAGATCCTATAGCTACTACTATTCCTACAACAATTGCTACTAGAAATACTACAACTAGTACACCTACTACTACCGCCACAATGACTACTGTTGTCGCCACTACGACTATTACAACTACTACTATAACTACTGCTACTCCTACTACTATTGCTGCTACCACTACTCCAACAACTACAACTCCTACTACTACTCATACTACAACTTCAACTAATACTACAACTCCTACTACTACTACTACTACTATTACCCCAAATCCTACTACTACTGCTACTCCAACACCAATTCCTACTATTACTCCTACTCTCACTACTACTACTACTGCTACTACTACTACCACAACAACAACAACTACTACTACTACTACTCCAAACACTCCTATAACTTCAACTACTACTGCTCCAACTACTACTACTACTTCTAACACTCCTACAAGTTCAACTACTACTACTCCTACTCCTACTACTACTACTACTACTACACTCCTATGACTACTACTACTACAACTACTACTACCACTACAAAACTACTACAACTACTACTCCTACTACTACTGCTACAACTACTCCTACTCTAACTCCTACTGCTACCACTACTCCTACTACTCCTACTACCTCTACTCCAACTACTACAACTCCTACTACTACCCCTACTCCAACTCCTACTACTACTTCTGCTACAACTACTACTACTACAACAATAACAACAACAACAAAAAACAACAACAACAACAACAACTGCTACTACTACTACACAACAACAACAACAACTACTACTACTATTCCTACTATTACTCCTACTACTCTAATACAACCCCTACTCCAGCTCCTACTACTACAACTGCTAGATGTAGTACTGCTACTACCACTAGTACTACTACTAGTACTACTACTACTATTACTACCACTACTACTGCTACTACTACTTCCACTACTACTACTTCTATTAATAGTACAATTGCTACTACTACCACTCCTACTACTACTACTAATATTAACACTACTACTACTACTACTTCAACTACTACTACTACTACCACTACTGGAACTACAACTAGTATTGCCGCTACCAATACTCCAACTAGTACTACTCCTATTACTACTCTTAATCCAACCCCTACTACTACTAGTGCTGCCACTACAACAGCAACAACAACAACAACAACAACTACTACTACTACTACTAATGCTTCTGCTACTAAAACTACTACTTCTGCTACTACTACTACTACTACCACTACTACTACGACTTGCCATTTTTGCTCCTACTACAACCACTACTAATGATCCTGCTGCTCGTTCAACTACTGCTACTACTATTCCTACTACTACTACTACTTCTGTTGCTATTGCTGCTACTGCAACTACTACCACTACCCCTACTTCAACAACTACTATTCCTACTACGATAACTGCTATTGTTGCGTTGCTTATACTACTAATACTACTACTAAGCTTGCTACTTCTGCTACAATAACTGCTGCTACTACTATTGGTAATACTCGTGTTACTGCTACTACTTTCACTACTACTACTACTTGTGCTAATGCTTTTTCTACTACTGCTAATGTTGATACTTCAACTACTATTGCTAATACGACAACTACGAATACTAATGCTACTGCTACAATAACTACTACTTCTACTATTGCACCTACTACTACAACTACTCCTCCTCCTACTGCTACTACTATTGTAGCTACTACTACTACTACTACTATGGCTACTACTACAACTACTGCAGCTACTGCTACTATTATGACTACTACAGAAATTGCTGCAATTGTTGCAACTGCTACAACTATTACTAATACTACTGCTACTACTACTACTAATCCAACTACTAATACTACTACGAATACTACTACTACTACTATAGCAACGGTTGCTAATACTTCTCCGACTACTACAACTTTTGCTACTAGTACTACAACTACTATTGCAACTATTACTACTACTACTGCTATACCTACAATGACTACTGCTACTACTACTTCTACTGCTGCTACTACTACTTCTACTTCTACTACTACTACTATTGATACTACTGCTCCTGGTCCTACTTCTACTATGACTACTACTATAACTACCACTTCTAATACTTCGACTACCACTACTACACCTACTACTTCTACTGATACTACTACAACTCCTTGTACTTCCACTTTTATTACCACTACTATTGCTTTTACTCCAATTACTACTACAACAACTACTCCTACCACTACTACTACTACTACTACCACTGCTACTACTACCAGTATTACCACTACCTTTACTATTGTTATTACTGTTACTACTCCTCCTGCTACTACACCTACTAGTACTACTTCTACTACTATTATTTTTACTACTAATCCTACTCCTACTACTACTACTACTCTGGCTACTACACCTACTATTACTACTAAACTACTACTATTACTTCTGCTACCACTACTACTACTACTTCTGCTACTATTATATGTACTACTACTATAACTACTATGACAACTACTACTTCTACTAGTACTACTACTACTCCTACTACTGCTGCTGCTATTACTACAACAACAATAACTACTACTACTATAAATGTTGTTGCTATTGGTAATCCTACTACTACTGCTGCTACTAAAAATTGTACTACTGCTGCTGCTGCTACTACCACCACCACCACCACCACCACCACCACTACTACTACTAGTAGAAGTAGTAGTTTAGCTACTACAACTACTACTACTTCTTCTGCTACTACTACTACGATGACTACTGGTACAACTACCACCACTACTTCAGCTACTACTACTAATAATGCTGCTGATGTTGCTACTCTAATTACTGCAACTATGACTACTAGTACTACTACTACAACAACAACAACAATAACAACTACTACTCTTGCTACTACTACCACTAGTACAACCATTACTACAAGTACTATTAATACTATTACGGCTACTACTTCTACTACAACTTCTCCTTCTACTACTACTACTCCTAATTTGTCTATTACTACTACAGCTGCATCTACTACTTCTATTACTACTCCAACCACTACTACCACAACTACCATAAGCCCTACTACTTCTACTACAACTACTACTACTACCACCACCACCACTAATACTATTACTACTACTGCCACCACTACAACCACTACTATTATTACCACTACTACACCTACTACTCCAATGCCACTACTGGTATGACTACTACAACTACTTCTACTCCTGCTACTGCTACCACCAATACTACAACAACAACTACTACTACTTTGGCTGCTACTACTCCTACTACTAGAACTACAACTAGTATTGCAACTACTCCTGCTCCTGCTACTACTACTACCAATACAACAAGTACTACTACTACTTCTACTACTACTACTCCTCCTCCTACTACTACTACAATTACTACTACCAACTACTACCGCTACTGCTACTACTAGTACTACAACAACTACTATAGCAACTCGTACCACTACTACTACTACTATAACTACTACTACTACTCTGAATACTTTTACTATTACCACTACTACTACTACTATAGCTACTACACCTACTAGTACTGCTACTAGTACTACTACTACAACTACTTGTGCTATTATTACTACAACTACTATAACTACTACAATTGCTACTACTACTGCTACTTTTGCAACTACTACTTTTTCTACTACTACTGCTACTAATACTAATGCTACTAATACTACCGCAACTATGGGCACTACTACTGCTTCAGCTACTGCTACTACTACCACTACTACTATTACAGCTACTAATACTTCTACTTTAAGTACTTATACTACAACAACTACTACTACTTGTATCTACTACTACTACAATAGCTACTACTACTTTTGTTGTTGCTACAACTACTACTAATACTTCTACTGCTACTAACAGTACTACTACCACTACTCCAACAACTATTACTCCTATTAATAGTACAACTCCATCTACTACTACTACTACTACAACAATAACAACAACAACTACTACTACTACTACTACTACTACTACTTCTACTACTACCAAAACTAATAATAATAATAATAATAATAATAATAATAATAATAATACGACCAATAATAATAATAATAATAATAATAATACAACTACTATTGCTAATGCTGCCACAACCGTAACTAGAACTACTAAGATTATTACTTCTGCTGCTGCTATTCTTGCTGTTGTTGCCGCTACTACAACAATTACTACTACTTCACCAACTACTACTACTAGTACTACTTCTACGACTACCACTGCTACTACTTCTACTACTACCATTACTAGAACTATGGGTACTACTTTTGCTAATACTACCACTGTTACAACTACTACTACTACTACTACTACTGCGATTACTGTTGTCTGGCTATAGCTTCTACTACCACAACTACTACTGCTACTACTACTACTACTATTGTTGCTTTTGCTACTACTATAATTGCTATTGCTACAACTACTGCCACTATTACTACTACTATAGCTACAACTATAGCTACTACGACTGCTACTTTTATGGCTTCAATAACTACTTCTATTACTACTGCAACTAGTACTGCCACTATTATTAATACTATCGCTGCATCTACTGCTTTGCTACTACTACTTCAGCTACTACTGCTGCCAAGATTGCTACTACTGCTGCTGCTATTGCTGCTACTACTATTACTACTACAAGTACTACTATTGCTACTAATGCTACTGCTACTACTATTGCTACTAATGCTACTGCTATTGATTCTTCTTCTTCTACTACTACTACTACTACTATAGCTACTACTACGACTACTACTACTACTGTTACTACTACTACTACTGCTGCTTCTACTATCACTACAATTGGTACTACTATTATTCTGCTACTACTACTGCTTCTACTATCACTACAATTAGTACTATTATTACTTCTGCTACTACTACTATAACTATTACTGTAGCTACTATAACTACTATTGCAACTACAGGCACTACTTCTGCTACTACAACTATTAGCACTACTACTACTATTGCGGCTACTAATACTACTACTACTACATGTCCGACTACAACTACTACAATTGGTACTATCACTTCTACTACTACTACAATAACTACTATTGATGTTGCTGCTGCTACAACTACTATGAATACTTCTGCTACTACGACTGCTAATACTACCCCTACTCCAGCTACTAGTACTCCTACTACTATTCCAACTCCTACTGCTATTGCTACAACAATAATAACAACTACTACTCTTACTCCTACTATTAATTCAACAATAATTACTACTACTAGTACTAATAATAATATGAATATTACTACAACTACAGCTACTGTTGCTTCTACCACAACTGCAACTACTAATACTACTGCTATTATTGCTACTATAACAACAACTACTACCTCACCTACAACTACAACTACTGCTAGTACTACTTCTGCCAATACTACTACTGCTGCTTCTACCACAACCACTACTAGAACTATGAGTACTACTTTTGCTACTACTAATATTGCTACTACTTTAGCAACTACTACTGCTGCTGCTGCTGCTTTTACTACTACTACTACTAGTACTGCTTCTCCGACTACATATACTACTACTACTGTAATTACTACTACAACAACAGTAACTACTGCTACTACTGTTACTGCTACTACTACAACTGCTACCACTACTACTAATGCTACAGTTACTATGACTACTACTCCTAATACATTTAGTACTACGGCTATAACTGCTACAACTTCTTCTATTGCTACTAACAATGCCATTGCTGCTTCTACTGCTGCTTCTACTGCTCCTACTATTTCAACTGCTACTATTGCAACTACTATAACTATTGCTACTGATGCTATTACTACTAGTTCTGCTACTACTGCTGCTACTACATCTACTACTATTGCTACTACTACTAACACTTCTACTACTCCAAATGCAACCACCACCACTACTGCAATTGCTACTACTACTGCTACTACTCCTAATACTACTACTACTACAACTACTTCTGCAAGTACTACTTCTACTACTACTATAACCACCACAGCTACTACTATAGCTACTGCTACTATAACACCTACTACTGCAACTGCTACTTCTAATGGTATAACTACTATTACTCTTACTACTAGCACTACTATAACTACTATTGCTGCTATTACCACCCATACTTCTACTACCCCTGCTACTTCTTCTCCTCCTACTACTACTACTTCTACAACTTCTACAACTACTTCTATTAAAACTACTACAACTATAGCTGCTTTTACTAGAGCAATTACTACTTCTACTACTACTATTCTTGCTGATGCTACTACTACAAATACCATCACTACTTTAACAATAACTACTACTGCTGCTGATACTACTACTACACATACCACTGCCACTTTAATAATAACTACATCTGCTACTGCAACTACTACTACGGCTAGTACTACTGCTACTACAACAACAACTACTCCTTTTACCATACCTACTACTATAGCAACTACTACTACTCCTCTTACTACTACTACTGCTACTTCTACTACTACTACAACTACTGCTACTACTACTGCAACTACTGAGACTACTACAATAACTACTGCTACTACTACTCCCACTACTATTGCTAAAGCTATGACTACTACTATTACAAATTATACTACTACTGCTACTTGAGCTGCAACTGCTACTATGACTACTAGGACAGCTACTACAATAACTACTACTTCTCCTACTGTTATCGCTTCTACTGCTACTATTGCTACTATGATTGCTACTACTACTACTGCTTCGCTACTACTTCGACCACTACTGCTACTGCTTCTCCTACTACTTCTAATGGTACAACTATAATCGCAATTACTACTACTATTACTACTACTACTACTACTACTACTACTATTACTACTACTTGTACTATAATTGCTATAACTACTGCTACTACTACTACTCCTATAGGTAATAGTACAATTGCTACTACTACTACAACTTGTTTTACTACTAATAACACTGCTACTATTGCTACTATTACTCTTACTATTGTTGCTACTACTGCTACTACTGTTATTACTCTAAGTACTACAACTACTACTACAAACACTACCACTACTACTACTATCACTACTAGTGCTAGTAGTACTACTACATCTGTTGTTGTTGCTGCTACTACTACTACTACTAACACTACCACTGCTACTACTACTACTACAATAACTCCTATTGTTGTTGTTGCTGCTACTACTGATACTACTTCTACTACTGCTATAGCTGCTAATACTATTACAACAATAACAACAACTACTACTACTATTACTACCACTTTTATTATGATAGTAGCCGTAGAATAGTCTTAGTCATAGGAATAGTACAGTAGTCATTGTTGTAGCAGTATTAATAGTAGTAGAAGTCATAGTTGTCGTAGTAGTAGTTATAGTAGTAGTAGTGGTAGTAGTAGTAGCAGTAGTGGTTGTTGTAATAGTAGCAATAGTAGTAGTAGTAGTAGTAGCAGTAGTAGCAGTACCAATAGTAGTACTAGTTGTAGCAAAATTTGTAGTAGCAATAGTAGTAGTTGTGGTAGTAGTAGTTATAATAGTAATAGTAGTTATAGTAATGGTAGTATTAGCAGCAACAGCAGCAGTAGTAGTAACAACATTAGTAGTTGCCCAAGTGGTAGTAGAATAAGTTGTTGTAGTAGTAGAAGTAATAGCAAAAGTTATTATAGTAAACATAGCAACAGTAGGAGCGTAATAGTAGTATTAGGAGTAGTAGTAGTAGTGGCACAGTAGTAGTAGTAGTGGTAGTAATACTAGTAGTAGTAGCAGCAGCTGTTATAATAGTGGTAGTAGCGGTCGTTATAGAAGTAGCAGGGACAGTTTTAGTCATAGTACTAGCAGGAGTAGTAGTAATACTAGCAAAAGTAGCTATAGTAGTACCAATAGTAGTAGCAATAGTAATAGCAGTTGGCCTAGTAGTAGCAATTATAGTAGTTGTAGTAGTAGTAGTAATAGGAGCAGCACTAGTAATAGAAGCAGTAGTAGTAGTTTTTGTAGTAGTAACAGAAGTAGCTATAGTAGTAGTAGCAGTAGTAGTGGCAGTTGCCATAGTAGTTGTAGTATTGGTATGAGCAGTCATTGTAGAATCAGGAGTAGTAGCAGCTGTAGCAGTATCCATAGTAATAGTAGTAGTAGTAGTAGCATTTGTAGTAGTAGTAGTAGGAGCTATTGTAGTCATAATAGTAGTAGTTGCAAGAGTGGTACTAGTAGCAGTAGCAATAATAGTAGTACTAGTGGGAGTAGCAGTAGTAGAAGGATTAGTAGTAGTAGTTGTAGGAGTAGCATCAATAGTAGTAGTAGCCATAGTATTAGTGGTAGTTGTTGTTATTGTTGAAGTAGTTGTAGTAGAAGTAGTGGGAACCATTATAGTCGCAATTGTAGTAGTTGCAGAAGTGGTACTAGTAGTAATAGTAGTTATAGTGGTAGTATAAGTCATAAGTCATAGTAGTAGAACTAGTAGTAGTACTAGTAGTAGTTGTAATAGTAGCAGAATGAGCAGTAGGAGTAGCTGCAAGAGTAGCACCAATAGTAGTAGTATTTACAGTATTAGTAGTAGTAGTAGAAGTTACTATTGTTGTTATTATTGTAGTAGTAGTAATAGCAACAGTTGTAGTAATAGTAGTGGAAGTAGTAGTAGTTGTTGTTGTTGTAGTGGCAATTGTTGTAGTCGCAATAGTGGAAGTAGTAGTAGAGTAATAATTGTAGAAGTAGTAGTTGAATTAGCAGTGGCAACACAAGTAGTAGTAGTACTTGCTACATCAGTACTAGCTGTAGCAGTAGTAGTTATTGTAGAAGCAGCAGTACTATCAACAAAAGTAGTAGTAGTAGTAGTAGTAGCTATAGTAGTAGTTGTAGTAGTAGTAATAATAGCAGCAACAATAGTATTAGTATTTAAAGTAGTAGTAGTAGAAGCAGTAGTAGTGGGAGAAATTATTACAGCCGAAATAGTAGTAGTAGTGGAAGCAATAGTTACTGTAGTAGTTGTTATAGCCGTCATAGTAGCAGTATTAGTAGCTACTACAGGAGTAGTAGTAATAGAAATAGTAGTAAAAGGAGTTATGGGCGCAGTAGTAGTTGTACTAGTAGTACTACTTGTATTAGTAGCAGCAGAATTAGATGCAGTAGTAGCTGTAGTTGTAGTGGAAAAAGTGGTAGTAGTAGCGAAAGTTGTAGTAGTAGCAGAAGTAGCATTAGTCGTGTCTACTATAGTAGTAGTAGCAACAATAGTAGTAGTACTTGTTGTTGTTATAATGGGAGTAGTAGTACCAATAGTTGTACTAGTTGTAGCAAAAGTTGTAGTAGTAGTAGTAGTAGTAGTGGTAGTAGTAGTTGTAGCAAAAGTTATAGTAATAGTAGTTGTAGTAGTGGTCATATTAGCAGTAGTGGTAGTGGTAGTAGTAGTTGTAGTAGCATTAGTAATTGCTTGAGTGGTAGGAGAATAAGTAGTAGTAGTAGCAACAGAAGTAATAGCAGATGCCATTGTAGTAAACGTAGCAATAGTAGTAGTGCAGTAGTAGTATTAGTAGTAGTAGTAGAACAGTAGTAGTTGTAGTAGTCGTAGAAATAGTAGTAGTAGCAACAGCAATAGTAGTAGCAGTAGCTATAGTAGTTGTGGTAGTAGTAGTAGTCGTAGAAGTAGTAGGAGCAGTTGTAGTCGTAGTACTAGTAGGAATAGTAGTAGTAGTTGCAGTAGTAATTAGTAATACCAGTAGTAGTAGTTATAGTAGTAGAAGTAGTAGAAATAGTAGTAGTAGCAGTAGCAGTAGTAGCAATAGTAGTAGTAGAAGCAATCACCATAGTAGTAGAAGTTGTAGTAGTAATAGGAGAAGTAGTAGTAATAGCACTAGTAGTAGTAGTTGTTGTAGTAATAACAGAAGTAGCTGTAGTAGTAGTAGCAGTGGCAGTAGAAGTAGTAGTAGCAGTTGTCATAGTAGTAGTAGTAGTAGTAGTAGTATGATTAGTAGTTACAGAATCAGGAGTAGTAGCTATGGTAGGAGTATTTATAGTAGTAGTAGTAGTAATAGTAATATTAGCAATAGTAATAGTAGTAGCAATAGTGGTAGTAGTAGTAGTAGCTATTGTAGTCACAGTAGTAGTAGTTGCAAGAGTAGTGCGAGTAGTAGTTGTAGTAGTCATAGTAGTAGTACCAGTCATAGTATTACTAATAGTAGTAGAAGTAGCAGCAGCAACAACAGCAGTAGTAGCAGTAGCAGAAGGAGCAGTAGTAGTAGTTGCAGAAGTAGTACCAGTAGTAGTAGTAGCCGTGGTGCTAGTTGTAGTAGTAGTAGTAGTTGTTGTTGTTGAAGCAGTAGTAGTAGTAGTAGAAGTAGTAGGAACTATTGTAGTCACTGTGGTAGTTGTTGCAGGAGTGGCATCTATAGTAACAATAGTAGTAATTGTAGTTGTTGTTGTATAAGTCATAGTAGTAGAAGCAATAGTAATTGTAGTAGTAGTACTAGAAGAAGCTGAAGGAGCAGTAGTAGTAGTAGTAATAGTATGTTTAGTATTAGTAGTTACTATTGTTGTTGTTGTTATTGTAGTAGTAGTAGTAGTAGTAGTAGTTATTGTAGCCGTAGTGGAAGTAGTAGTAGCAGTTGTTGCTGTTGTAGTTATAGTGGAATTAGCAACAGTAACAACATCTGTAGTAGTAGTACTTGCTACAGTAGAACCAGTAGTAACAGTAGTAGTTGTGGTAGTAGCAGTAGCACTACCAATAGAAGTAGTAGTAGTAGCAGTAGTAGCAGCAGTAGTTATTGTAGTAGAAGTAGTAGTAATAGTATCAATAGTATGAGTATTTATAGTAGTAGTAGTAGTAGTAGCAATAGTAGTGGCAATTGTTGTAGTAGGAGTAGTTGTTGCAGCAGCAACAGTAGTAGTAGTAGAAGCAGTAGTTATAGTAGTAGCTGTTGTAGCAACCATAATAGTAGTATTAGTAGATGTTGCTGGAGTAGTGGTAGTAGTAGTAGTAGTCTTAGTAGTACTAGTTATGCTAGTAGTAGAAGAATTAGTAGCAGTAGTAGTAGTAAGCTATAGTCGCAAAAGTGGTAGCAATAGCGGTAGTCATAGTAGTAGCAAAAGGAGCATTAGACATGGAGGCTATAGTAGTAGCAGCAATAGTAGTAGTGGTAGTGGTAGTAGCAGTAGCAGTAGCAGTAGTGGTTGTAGTAGCAGCAATCATAGTCGTAGTGCCACTAGTAGTGGTCGGGGTAGTAACAGTAGCAGTTGTAGTAGAAGTAGGAGTAGCAGTAATCATAGTAGTAGTAGTTATGGCAAGAGTAGTACTAGCGAAAGTTGTAGTAGTAGCAGCAGTAATAGTAGTTGCAGTAGTAGGAGTAGTAGAAGTACTAGTGCTAGTAGTAGTAGTACTAGTGCTAGTAATTGTAGTAGTCGTACTAGTAGTAGTAGTAGTACTAGTAGTAGAGGTTATAGTAGGAGTACGAGTGGTAGTAGTAGAAGAAGTAGTAGAGGTAGTAGTAGTTGTGGTAGTAGTAGTAGTTGGAGTAGTTGTAGTAGTAGTAGTAATAGTAGTAATTGTAGTAGTAGTAGCAGTAGCTGGGGTTTACTAGTAGTAATTGTTGTAATAGTTGTAGTAGTAGTAGCAGTAGTAAGTGACAGTGGCAGTAGTAGATGTATTTGTAGTAGTAGTACTAGTCATAGGAGCATCAGAAGTAGTAGTAGCTATAGTAGTAATAGTAATAATTGTTGTAGTAGTAGTAGTCGTACTAGTGGTAGTAGTACTAATAATAGTAGGCGCAATAACAGCTGTTGTAGTAGTAGTAGGAGTAGAAATAGTTGTAGCAAAAGTAGCAGTAGTAACTATTGTAGTAGAAATAGTAGTAGTAGTAGCAGTAGCAGTTGCAGCTACAATAGTAGTAGCAGCAGCAGAAGAAGTCATAGTAGTAGCCATAGTAGAAATAAGAGTAATAGAACTCGTGGCAAGGGTTGTAGTAGTAGAAGCAGTAGTAGCATTGGTAGCAATAGTAGTAGCAGCAGTAGTAGTAGAAGTAGTAGCATTAGTAGTAGCAGTTGTATTCAGATTCATGGTAGTTGTAGTAGTACTAGTAGCAGTAACAGTAGTAGTAATGGCATAGTAGTAGTTGTTGTAGTTGCTGTTGTAACAAAGACAGCAGCGTCAGATGTAGTTGTAGTATTAGTAGTAGTAGTAGTAGTATCAGTAATACCAGTCGTATTAGTAGTAGTAGTAGTAGGAGAAACTGTAGTAGTAGTAGTAGTAGTAGTATGATAAGTAGTCGTAATAGGGGTAACGATAGCAGCAGCAGTAGTAGTAGCAATAGTAGAAGTAGGAGTAGTAGAAGTAGTAGTAGCTAGAGCAGTAGTAGCAGTAGTAATACAAGTAGTAGTTGTAGAATTTGTAGGAGTAGTAGAAAGTAGATGTTGATGTAATAGTAGTAACAAAAGTTGTATTAGAAGTAGTAGTAGCAGCAGTAGTAGTAGTATATGATAAGTAGTTGTAGTAGCGATATTAGTAGCAGTACTAGTAGTGGTAGTAGTAGCTGTAGTAGTAGTAGTACCAGTAGTAGTAGTATCAGGAGTAGCAGCAGTCGAGGTAGTAGAAGAAGTAGTAGTAGTAATAGTAGTAGTAGTAACAGTAGTAGCAAAAGTAGTAGTAGCACTAGTAGTAGTACGAGAAGTAGTAGTAGTTGTTACTATAGGAAAAGTTGTTGTAGTAGTAGTAGTAGGAGCAGCAGTTGTAGTAATAATAGTAGTAGTGTTAGCAGTAGTAGTAGTAGTTGCAATAGTAGTGGTATTAGTAATAGTCACAGAAGTAGTAGTAAGAATAGTAGTAGTAGAAGTAATAGTAGAAGTAGTAATAATAGTAATAGCAGTAATAGTAATTGTAGTACTATTAATAGTAGTAGTAATAATAGTAGTAGTAATCATAGTAGTATAAGTCATAGTAGTAGAAGCAGTAGCAGTAGCAGTAGTAGTAGTAACAGTAGCAGAAAGAGCAACAGTAGTAGTTACAGGAGTAGTACCATTAGTAGTAGTAGCCATAGTATTAGTAGTAGTAGTAGTCGTTGTTGTTGTTGAACTAGTACTAGTAGTAGAAATAGTAGGAACTATTGTGGTCACAGTGGTACTTGTTGCTGGAGTAGTACCAATAGTAACAGCAGTAGTAGTAGTATTATAAGTCATAGTAGTAGAAGCAATAATAATTATAGTAGCAGTAGTAGCCGTAACAGAAGGAGCAGTAGTAGTAATTGGAGGAGTCGTACAAGTAGTAGTAGTTGTCATAGTATTAGTAGTAGTAATTGTTGTTGTTGTTGTAGTAGAAGTAATAGTAGTAGTAGTTGTTGTAGCATTAGTGGAAGTAATTATTGCAGTTGTAGTAGTAGTAGTTGTAGTAGCATCGGCAACTACAGCAGCAGTAGTAGTTGCTACAATAGTACTATTAGTAGTAGCAATAATACTACCAAGAGAAGTAGTAGTAGTAGCAGTAGCAGCAGCAATAGTAGTTGTAGTAGTAGTGGTAATAGCAGAAGCAATACTATAAGTATTTATAGTAGTAGCAGTAGTAGTAGGAGCAGTAGCAGTAGTAGTAGGAGCAGTTGTTGTAGCCGCATTGGTAGTAGAAGTAGGAGTTGAAGCAATAGTTGTTGTAGCATTCGTAATAGTAGTATTAGTTGCTGCTGCAGGAGTAGTAACAATAGCAATAATAGTAGCAAGAGTTGCAATAGCAGTAGTAGTAGTACTAGTAGCAGTAGCTGTAGTGGTAAAAGTAGTAGTAGTAGAGGTAGCCACAATAGTAGCAGAAGTAGCATTTGTCATAGTGGTTGTAATAGTAGCAGCAGTCATAGTAGTAGTAGTCGTCGTAGGAGTGATAGTAGGAGTAGTGGTAGTTGTAGTACTAGTAGAAGTAGTAGTAGTTGTAGTAGTAGTAGTATTTGGAGTTGTAGTCGTGGTAGTAGTAGTAGTAGTAGTAGTAGTAATAGTAGTAGTAGTAGTAGTAGCAGTAGTAGTTGGGGTAGTACTTGTTGTAGTAGTTGTACTAGTTGTAGTAGTAGTAGCAGTAGTAAGTAGTAGTTGTTGTGGTAGAAGTATTTGTAGTGGAAGTAGTTGTTGTAGGAGCAACAGTAGTAGTAGTAGCTATAGTAGTAACAGTAAGTCATTGTAGTAGTAGTA
The DNA here is from genome assembly GCA_005019695.1 of Trichopus zeylanicus subsp. travancoricus. Taxonomy (NCBI): domain Eukaryota; kingdom Viridiplantae; phylum Streptophyta; class Magnoliopsida; order Dioscoreales; family Dioscoreaceae; genus Trichopus; species Trichopus zeylanicus. Next base: position 66,928 of record RXID01021708.1, read on the forward strand.
GCAACAGTCATACTTGATGGAGTAGTAGTAGTAATCATAGTAGCAGTAGTCACACTTGCAGTAGTAGTAGTAATAGTAGTATCAGAAGTAGCAGTAGTTGTAGTAGTAGTAGAAATAGTAGTAGCAATAGCAGTTGTAGCTACAATAGTTGTAGTAGCAGTAGTAATGGTAGATATAGTAGTAATAGAAGTACTACTAAGAGTTGTAGTTGTAGAAGCAGCAGTAGCATTTGTAGCAATAGTAGGAGCAGTAGTAGTAGGAGGAGTAGCAGCGGCAGCAGTAGTAGTAATAGCTATAGTAGTAGCAGTATTAGTAGTAGTAGTCATATTCATATTCATAGCAGTAGTAGTAGTAGTACGAGCAGTAGCAGTAGTCACAACAGTAGTAGTAGTAGTTGTTGTTATTATTGTTGCAGTTGCAATAGTGGCAACCGCGTCTGTAGTAGCACTAGTAGTAGAAGTAGTTACAGTGGCAGCCGCGTCAGTAGTAGCAGTAGTAGTAGAAGTAGTTGCAGTGGCAGTAGTACCAGTCGTATCAGTAGTAGCACTAGTAGTAGTAGTAGCAGTAGCAACAATAGTAGTAGTAGGAGTAGTTGTTGTAGTATTAGTAGTAGTAGTAGTAGTAGTGGTAATTGTAGTTGTAGTAGTTGTAGTAGTAGCAGCAATAGTAGTAGTAGTTGTAGAGTAGTTGAATTAGTAGTGGTTGAAATAGTAGTAGTTGTATTAGCAATAGCAATAGTAGAAGTAATAGTAGCTGGAGTAGTAGCAGCAGAAGTAATAGAAGTTGTACCTGTAGAATTTGTAGGCATAGTAGTAGTAGCTATAGATGTAATAATAATAGCAGTAGTTGTATTAGGGGTAGTAGTAGCAGTAGTAGCAGTAGTATAATAAGTAGTCATAGTAGCGGTAGCAGTAGCAGTACTAGTAGTGGTAGTAGTAGCAATAGTAGAGGTGGTAGCCGTAATAGTTGTAGTAGTTTTAGTAGTATTAGCTATAGCAGTAGTGGAAGTAGTAGAAGTAGTAGTAGGAGAAGTAGTAGTAGTTCTTATTATAGGAGAAGTTGTAGTAGTAGTAGCAGTAGTACAAGTAGTAGTAATAGTAGTAGTAGTGGTAAAAGTAGTAGTAGTAATAGTAGTTGTAGTAGTAGTAATAGTAGTAGTAGTTGCAGTAGCAATAGTAGTAGTATTAGTTGTGGTGGTAATAGAAGTAGTAGTAGTAGAAGTAATAGTAGGAATTGTAATTGTAGTAGTATTAATAGTAGTAGTAATAATAGTAGTAGTGGTAGTAGTAGCAGTAGCAGTAGTAGTAATCGTAGAAGTAGTAATAGTAAGAGTACGAGTTGCAGTAGCTATAGCTGTAGTAATTGTAGTAGCAGTAGTAGTAGCAGCAAAAGCGTCAATAGTGGTACTAGTGGTATTTGTTGCAGTAGAAATAGTACCAGTTGTAGTAGTTATAGTAATAGTAAGAGTACTAGTTGTAGTGGCAATTGTACTGGTAGTAGTAGTGTTCGCTATAATAGTTTTCGTTGAAGTAGGAGTAACTGTAGTAGCAGTAGTAGCAGCAGTAGTAGTTCTGGTAGTAGTAGCAGTAGTAGCAGTAGTTGTTGCAATAGTAGCGGTAGTCATGGTAGTAGTGGTAGTAATAGCAATAGTAGCACTAGTGGTAGCAATTGTAGTAGTTGTACTTGTAGTATTTGTAGTTCTTGTAGTAGTAGTACTAGTTGTGGTCGTAGCATACTAGAAGTCATAGTAGTAGCAAAACTAGTGGACGTGGTTGTAGTAGTAGCAACAGTAGTTGTAGTATTACTAGTAGTAGTAGCAGTAACAGCAGTACTAGCAATAGTAATGTTGTTGCAGTAGTAGCAGTTGTAGAAGTATTAATATTAGTAGTAGTAGTAGCAGCAGTGGAAGATGTAGCAGTAGCGGTAGTAGTAGCAGGTGCAATAGTTCCAGCAGAAGCGGTAGTAGCAGTATTAGTAGTAGAAGTAGAACTGGTGTAGTAGTAATAGTAGCAGCAGTAGTAGTTAGAGCAGTCGTAGTAGTAGAAGTAGTAGTAGTAGTAGTTGTAGTATTATTAGTAGTATTAGCATGAGTAGTATTAGAAGCAGTAATAGAAGTTGTAGTAGACGCAGTAGTAGTAGTAGCAGTAGTTGTATTAGTTGTATCTGTACTAGTAGAAGTAGCAGTATTAGTAGTAGTATGAGAAGTGGTAGTTCTAGCTTCACAATAGTTGTAGAAGTAGTAGTACTTATAGCAGTCATAGCAGTAGTTACAGTTTTAGTAGTAGTACAGGCAGTGGCAGTAGCAGTAGTAGCAGCAGTAGAACAGTAGTAGTAGTAGTAGTGGTAGCAGTAGTAGTTGCAATAGTCTTAGAAATTGCAGCGATTGTAGCAGTAGTTGTTGTAGTAGTGGTAGTAGCAGTAGTAGTTGCAGCGGTAGTAGTATTAGTAGTAGCAGTAGTAGCCGCAATAGTGGTAGTAGTAGTAGTCATAGAAGTTGTAGTAGTAGTAGAAGTAGCAGTATAAGTCATAGTAGTAGAAGGAGCAGTAGGAGCAATAGTAGTAGTAGCAGTAGTAGGAGTAGTAGTAATAGTTGCAAGAGTAGTACCAATTGTAGTAGTAGCCATAGTATTAGTAGTAGTTGTAATTGTCGTTGTTATTGAAGTAGGAGTAGTAGGAGAAGTAGTTGGAACTATGATAGTCGCAATGTTAATAGTTGCAAGAGTAGTACCAGTAGTAACAATAGTAGTACTAGTAGTAATGGTGGTGGTATAAGTCATAGTAGTAGACGTCATAGTAGTAGTAGTAGCAGTAGCAGTAGCAGTAGCAGATGGAGCAATAGTAGTACCAGTTGAAGTAGTAGTCATAGTATTAGTGGTAGTTGTAATTGTTTTTGTTGTTGTAGTAGTAGTAGCTGAAGTTGTAGTGGCAGAAATGGAAGTAATAGTAGCAGTAGTAGTTGCAGTAGCAGTAGTTGTATTAGAAACAACAGCAGTAGTATTTGCCACTGCAGTACTAGTAGTAGCAGTAGCAGTTGTAGTAGTAGCAGTAGTACTACGAACAAAAGTAGTAGTATCACAGTAGTAGCGGTAGTAGTTGTTATTGTTGTAGTGGTAATAGCAGCAACAATAGTATGAGTATTTATATTAGTAGCAATAGTAGTAGTAGCCGAAGTAGTAGTTGCAGCAGTTGTTGTTGTAGCAACAGTAGTTGTTGTATTAGTAGCTACTGTAGGAGTTGTAGTAATAGTAATAATAGTAGCAAGAGTTGTGGTAACAATAGTAGTAGTACTAGTAGTATTAGTTGTATTAGTAGTAGAAGAATTAGTAGTAGTAGTAGTAGTAGTAGTAGTAGTAGTAGTAGCTGTGGTGGCAAAAGTGGTAGTAGTAGTGGTAGTCGTAGTAGTAGCAGAAGTAGCATCAGTCGTGGTGGCTATAGTGGTAGTAGCAGCAGTAGTAGTTGCTGTACTCGTAGTGGTAGTAGAAGTAGTAGTAGTAGTAGTAGTAGTAGTAGTAGCAACAGAAATCATAGTCGTAGTAGCATTAGTAGCAGTAGTAGTTGTAGCAGTAGCAGTGGTAGCAGTACTCATAGTAGTAGTAGTTGCGGTACGAATAATGCTAGCAAAAGCAATACTAGTAGTAGCAGTAATAGTAGTAGTAGTAGCAGTAGCGGTAGTAGTGGTGGTGGTAGTAGTAGTAGTAGTAATAGTAGCACCAAAAGTAGTAGAAGTCGTAGTAGGAGTAGGTGTGGTAGTAGGACCAGTGGTAGTAGTTGTTGTTGTTGTTGTTGTTGTAGGAGTAGTAGTGGTGGTGGTGGTGGTGGTAGTAGTAGCAATAGTAGTAGTAGTTGTAGTAGTAGTAGTTGGGGTAGTACTAGTAGTAGTTGTTCTAGTAGTTGTAGTAGGAATAGCATTAGTAAGTAGTAGTAGTTGTTGTAAAAGTATTTGTACGCATAGTACAAGTCATTGGAGCATCAGTCGTAGTAGTAGCTATAGTAGTAATATTAAGCCATTGTTGTAGTAGTGGCAGCAGTCGTACTAGGAGTAGTAGTAGTAGTAATAGTAGTGGTAGTAGTAGTAGCAATAGCAGTAGTAGGAGTAGGTGTAGTAGTAGTAGAAGGTGGAGTAAGAGATGTAGTTGTAGTAGTAAGTGTTGTTATTGTAGTACTTCTAGTAGTAGTAGTAGTAGTAAGAGATGTAGTAGTTGTAAAGGGAGTAGGATTAGGAGTTGTAGTACGAGTAGTAATCATTGGAGTAGTGGGAACAATTGTAGTAGTAGTAGTAGTAGTATCTGTTGTTGTAGTAGTAGTAGTCAGAGTAGCAGTAGCTATAGGAGTATGAGTGGGAGTAGAAGTAGTAAAAGAAGTAGTAGTAGCAATAGTGGAAGGAGTAGTAGTATTAGTAGTTTTACTAGTAATACATGTAGTAGTAGTACTTGTACTAGTAGTACAATTAGTAGTAGTAGTAGTAGTAGTAGTAGTAGACGTAGTAGTAGTACCAGCAGAAGTAGTAATAGTTATGGTAGTAGTAGCAGCAGCAACAGTAGTAGTGGTATTCATAATAGCAGTAGCAATAGTAGTAGTATGATTAGTAGTAGTAGTAGTGGCAGCAGAAGTAGTAGCAATAGTAGTAGGAGCAGCAACATTAGAGGTAGTAGAAGTAGAAGCTATTGTAGTAGTACTAGTGGCAGCACGAGTAGTAGTACTTGTGATAATAGTGGTAGTATTTGTGATAGTAGAAGTAGTTGTTGTTGTTGTAGTAGTAATAGCAGTAGTATTAGTTGCAGTAGTATTCATAGTAACAGCGGCTGTAGTAGTAACAAAAGGAGTAATAGTAGTTGTAGTAGGAGTAGTAGTAGTAGTTGTTGTTGTTGTAGTCGCAGAGTGAGTAGTAGTAGTAGTAGTAGAAGTTATAGGAGTTGTAGTAGTAGCAACTATAGTTGAAGCAATAGTAGTTTGAGCAGAAGCAGTAGTAGAACGAGTAGTAGCGACAGGTGTTGTAGTACTAGAAGTAGTAGCTGAAATAGCAGTAGAAGCGATAGTAGTAGTTGTAGCTGTAGTAGTAGTAGTAGAAGTAGGAGTAGTAGTAGTGTAGTAGTAGAAGCTGGAGTAGTAGTAGTAGTAGAAGCAGTAGAAGAAGTACTAGTAGAAATTGAAGTAGCAGTAGTAGTAGCAGTCGTAATAGTGGGTATAGTAGTAGAAGTAGTAGCAACAGTAGCTGCAGCAGCAGTAGTAGTGGTAGTAGTAGAATTACTAGTAATAGAAGTAGTTGCAGTAGTAGAGGTAGTAGTTGCTGTTGTAGTTGTAGTAGCGGCGGCAACAACAACAATAGTAGTGTTAGTAGTGGAAACAACAATACTAGCAGCAACAACAATAACAATAGTAGTAGAAATAATGTTAGGTGCCGTAGGAATATTTGTAGTACTAGTCATAATAGTCATAGACTAGCAATGATAATAGTAGTTGAAGCAGTAGTAGTAGTTGTAGTAGTAGTAATAGTTGTTGTTGTAGGAGTAGTAGTGGTAAGAGTAGTAGCAGCAGTAGTAGAAGCAGCAGTAGCAGTAGTAGTTATTTGTGTAGCAGTTGTAATAGTAGTAGTAGTTGTTGTTGTAATAGTTGTAGTAGTAGTAGTAGCAGAAGGAGTAATAGTAGTTGCAGTAGGAGTAGTAGTAGTAGTAGTTGTTGTTGTTGTAGTCGTAGAGTGCGTAGTAGTAGTAGTAGTAGAAGTTGTAGGAGTTGTAGTAATAGCAACTTTAGTTGAAGCAATAGTAGTTTGAGTAGAGGTAGTAGTACCATGAGTAGTAGCGACAGGCGTTGGAGTAGTACTAGAAGTAATAGCTGAAATAGTAGTAGAAGCGATATTAGTAGTTGTAGTTGTAGTAGTAGTAGTAGATGTAGGAGTAGTAGTTGTGTAGTAGTAGAAGCTGGAGTAGCAGTAGTAGTGCTAATAGCAGTAGTAGTAGAAGCAGTAGAAGAAGTACTAGTAGAAATTGAAGTAGAAGTAGTAGTAGCAGTCGTAATAGTGGTTGTAGTAGTAGCAACAGCAGCTGCAGCAGCAGTAGTAGTGGTAGTAGTAGAATTACTAGTAATAGTAGTAGTTGCAGTAGTAGAGGTAGCAGTAGTTGTTGTAGTCGTAGTAGCGGCGGCAACAACAATAATAGTAGTGTTAGTAGTAGAAACAACAATACTAGTAGCAACAACAACAACAATAGTAATAGAAATAATGTTAGGTGCAGTAGGAATATTTTTAGTACTAGTCATAATAGTCATAGACTAGCAGTGATAGTAGTAGTTGAAGTAGTAGTTGTTGTTGCTGTAGGAGTAGTAGTGGTAAGAGTAGTAGCAGCAGTAGTAGAAGTAGCAGTAGCAGCAGTAGTTATTGTAGTAGTTGTTGTAATAGCAGTAGTAGTTGTTGTTGTAATAGTCGTAGTAGTAGTGGTAGTAAGAGCAGCAGCAGCAGCAGCAGTAGTAGTAATAGTCGTAGTAGTAGCAATAGTTGTAGTAGTAGTAGTAGTAGTAGTAATAGTAGTAGTAGTAGTAGTAGTAGTGTGGTGGTGGTGGTGGTGGTTGGAGTATTAGGATCGATAATAGTAGTAGTAGTATAACTTGTTGCAGTAGTAGTAGTAGATGCAGTAGGTGTCGGTCTTGGAGTTGGAGTAGTAATTACAGATGTAGTAGTAGTAGTAATAGTCAAAGTAGTAGTAGTAGTTGTGGTAGTTGGACTAATAATACTAGTAGTAGTAGTTGTTGTAGTAATACCTATCGTTATAGTATTGGTAGACATAGTTGTAGTAGAAGTGGAAGAAGAAGTAGTAGTACTAGTAATAGTAGTCGGAGTAGTATTAGCTGCAAGAGTACTAGAAGTAGTAGTAGTAGTTGTTGTTGTTATTGTAGCAGTAAAAGTCGTAATAGTAGTAAAAGTTGTAGTAGTAGTAATAGAAGTTGGAGTATTAGGAGTTAGTCGTAATTATAGTGGTAGTAGTTGTGGTAGAAGGAGTACGAGAAGGAGTTGGAGTAGGAGTAGTAATAGTATAAGCAAGACTTGTAGTTGTAGTAACAGTAGTCATAGTTGTAGTAGGAGTAGTAGTAGTAGTTATAGTAGTTGTAGTAGTAGTATTATTAGTTGTTGTTGTAGTATCTAGGAGAAGTAGTAGTTGTAATAGTAGAAATTGTTGTAGGAGCAGCAGCAGTTGTGGTAGTAGTAGTAGTAAATGAAGTAGTAGAAGTGGCAGTATTAGTAATAGTAGTAGTAAGAGTAGCAGCACTAGCAGTAGCAGTAGTAGTAGCAGCAGTAGTAGTAATAGAAGTAGTAGAAGTAGTAGTACTTGTAGTAGTAGTTTTAGTAGTTGTTGTTGTAGTATTTGTAGTACTAGTAGTAGTCGTAGAAGAAGTTGCATAGTAGTAGTAGTAGTAAAAGTAATAGTTGTATTAGTCATAGGAGTAGTAATAGTAGTAGTGGTATATGTAGCAGTAATATTAGTAGTTGTAATTGGTGTGGTAGTGGTAGTAGTAGTAGTATGAGTAGTAGCAGTTGTTGTTGTTGTAGTAGTTGGAGTTGTAGTAGTTATATATGTTGTAGTAGTTGTAGCAATAATAGTAGGAGGAGTATTAGTAGGAGAAGTTGTTGCAATAATAATAGTTGTTGTAGAAGTAGTAGTAGTAGTGTTTGTACTAGCACTAGTAGTATTCGTACTAGTAGTAGTAGTAGATGTAATAGCCGAATAGTACAAGTACTAGTAGTAGCAGTGGCAACAGTAGTGGTAGAAGTGGTACTAGCAGCAGTAGTAGTGTAGTGGTAGTAGCAGTAGCAGTAATAGTAGTAGTAGTAGTAGTGTAGTAGTAGTAGAAGTACCATAAGTTGTAATAGTAGTAGTTGTAGAAGTAGTAGTAGTAGTAGTCGTAGTAATAGTACTAGAAGTACTAGTAGTACTAGTAGAAGTAGAAGTTGTAGTAGTAGTCGTAGTAGTAATAATAATAGAAGTTGTCGTAATAGTACCAGTTGTATTAGTAGTAGTTGTAGTAGAAGTAGTAGTCGTAGCTATAATATTAGTAGGAACAACAACAACAATAGAACTAGTCGTAGTAGTAGTGGCAGCATTATTTGTAGTAGCAACAACAACAATAGTAGAAGCAGCAATAGCAGTAGTAGTGGCAGTAGTAGTACTAGAAGTAGTAGTTGTAGAGTAGCGGTTGTAGCAATAGTAGTAGTAGTAATAGTAGTTGGTGTAGTAGTAGTTGGGGTAGTAGTAGTTGGTGTAGTAGTAGTAGCAGTAGTAGTAGGAGTAGTAGTAGTAATAGTAGATGCAGTACTCGTAGTAGTGGTAGTAGTAGCATTAGTATGAGTAGGAGTTGTAGTAGGAGTAGTAGTTGCAATAGTAGGATTACGTGTAGCAGTAGTAGCAGCAGGAAAAAGCATAGGTGTTGTAGTAGTAGTAGTAGTTGTAGTAGTAGTAGTAGTAGTAGTAGTAGTAATAGTAGTAGTACTAGTTGTTGTTGTTGTTGTTGTCGGACGAGGAGATGTAGCAGTAGTAGTGGGAGTAGTACTAGGAGTTGTAATAGGAGTAGTAATAGTTGGAGTAGTGGTAGCAGTAGATGTTGTTGTAGTTGTAATAGCTGCAGTAGTAGTAGCAGCCGCAACAATAGTAGTCGTAGTAGTAGTAATAACACCAGCAGCAGGTGTAGTTATTGTCAGAGTTGGAGTAGGAGTTGGAGTAGCTGTAGCTGTAGGAGTGGGAGTAGTAGTAATAGTAATAGTAGTTCCACTGGGAGTAGTAGTAGTAGTAGAAGTTGTAGTACTTGTAGAAGTAGTAGTAGTTCTTGTAGTAGTTTTAGTAGTAGTAGTAGTAGTAGTAGTAGTAGTAGTATTTGTAGGAGCAGTAGTAGTTGTAGTAGTAGTGGAAGTAGTAGTAGGAGCAGCAGTAGAAGTGGTAGTAGTAGTTGTTGTTTTAGTATTAGTATCATTAGTTGTCGTGTTAGTTGTAGCCGTAGTGGGGTAGGAGTACTAGTGGTAGTAGTTGTTGTTGTTGTAATAGCAGTAGTAGTAGCAGTGGTAGTAGATGTAGTGATTGTAGTAATAGTAGGAGTAGTAGAAGTAGGCGCAGAGTAGTACTGGGAGTAGTAGTGATAGCAATAACAGTAGTAATAGTTGTTGTAATTGTAGCAACAGTAGCCGTAACGACCGCAATAGTAGTAGTTCTGGATGTAGCAACAGTAGAAGTAGTAGCTGTTGTTATAGTAACAGTAGTAAGAGTAGTAGTTATAGCAGTAGCAGTAACGGTAGTTGCAGTAGTTGTAGGTGTAGTAGTTGAAGTTGTAGCAGTAATTGTCATTGTAGGAGTAGTAGTAGCAGTAGTAGTTATTGTAATAATAGTAATAGTAGTATTAGAAGTAATAAGAGTAGTAGTAATTAAAGTAGCAACAACAACAGCTGTAGTAGTAATAGTAGTTTTAGTAGTTGTAACAGTAGTGGTAATAGTTTTACTACTACGGCTGCTACAACTGTGACTACTACTACTACTATTGTAACTACTACTGCTACCACTACTTCTAATACTATTACTATTACTACTACAGCTATTGCTACTACTACTAGTTCTCCTACTACTACCACTACTGTGACTACTACTGCGACTGCTACAACTACTTGTGCTACTGCGATTATTTCTACTACTACTATTGTTACTACTACTCCTAGTAGTAGTAGTAATAGTAATATTAGTTTTTGTAGTAGTAGTGGTAGTAGTAGTTTTCGTCCTACTACTACTGCTATAACCTCGACTACTACTACTACCACTACTACTACAACTACTTTTACAACTACACAACTACTACTACTGCTGCTGCTAATACTAGTATTGCGACTATCGCTACCACAACTGCTACTGCTACTACTACTACTACAACTGCTACTTCTATGACTACTACTACTACTGCTGCTACTACCATGACCATGACAACTGCTACAGCAATTACTTCTCCGACTACTACCACCACAACTGCTACTACTACTACTTTTACTAATACAGCTGCTACTAGTACTGCTACTACTGCTACCACTACCACTCCTACTGCTACTACTACTACTGCTACTACTATTACTACTATTGCCTCTACTACTACTACTGCTACTACTACTATGACTTCTCCTACTCCAACACCTACTACTACTGCTACTACTCCTACTACTACTACTATTGCTGATGCTGCTAATGCTGCTACTCTTACTACTAATGCTACGACTACAACTGCAAATGCTACTAGTACTGCTGCTGCTGCTCATTCCCCTAGTATACTACTACTACTACTACTACTACTCCTAGTCCTATCACTCCCACTACTACCACTACCACGACAACTCCTACAACTATTACTGCTACTACTGATGCTACTGCTGCTATTACTAGTACAATTGCTACTAGTGCTGCTGCTGCTACTACTACAACAACTACTACTCCCACTACTACTACAACTAATGCTACTACAACTACTATTACAACTACCACTACGTCTACTACTACAATTACTAATAATATAAATATTTTACTCCAACTACTACTACAATTAGTACTACTACTACTAACTACTAATCCTACTAGCGCCATTATTGCTACTCCTTCGACATCTACTACTGCTACTACTACTATTACCACTCGTACAGCTACTCCTACTACTAGCACTACTACTACCACTCCTCCTCCAAATTCTACTTCTACTACTACTACTACTGCTACTGCAACTATTTCGACTCTAGCTAATATTACTACCGCTATAACTACTACAACTCCTACTTCTAACGCTACTACTACTACTAATGCTATGACTACTACTGCTACTACTAGTACTACAACAACTATTACTACTATTACTCATACTATAGTTATTATTCTACGACTACTGTTGCTAATACTACTTCTACTACCACTACTACGATTGGTATTACAACTACTACTCCTCCTATCACTTCTCCTAGAACAACTACTGCTGCTACTACTTCTACTCTTGCTTCTACTACTACTACCACTACTATGACTACTGCTGCTACTGCTGCTATTGCTATGGTTGCTACTACCACTACTACTAATACTACTAGTACTTCTATTGCTGCTATTGGTAATACTACTACTACTAGAGTTACTACTCTACTACTGTTGTTGCTACTACTACTGCTATGATTACTACTACAACTACATGTCCTCCTACTGCTACTACTGCTACTGTTGCTACAACTGCCACTACTACTGTTGCTACTCCTTTACTACCATTACTACTATGACTGATACTACTTTTGCTACTTTAGCAACTGCTACTACTTCTGCTACTATAGCTATTTCTACTACTACTACTACTACAACTACTACCACTACAACAACACCTATTTCTACTAGTACTACTACTGCTGCTCCTACTACTACTACTACAACTACTCCTACTACGACTACCACTACTACTACTGCTCTACCGCTACTAGTACTACTTCTACTATTGCTGCTTTTGCTGCTCAACTGCTATTGCTATTACTACTACTTCTGTGATAATTGCCACTACTATGACAACAACAACTACTACTACAACACCTATTTCTACTACTACTTCAACTACTACTACTACTGCTACTATAACAACTACTATTACGACTACTTTTACTTCTATTATTATTACTACTACTACTACTACTACTACTACTACTGCAACAATGGCTATTACTACTACTACTACTACTGTTACTATTATTACAACAACAAGCACTACTACTACTACTTCTAGTGCTACTATTGCTCTGTCTACAAAAACAAATAATAATACTACAACTGCTACTATTGCTTCTACTATAGCTACTACCGCTACTCCTTCTACAACTACTATTACTACTACAACTACTATTACTGCTGCCACAACCACTGCTGTTACCACTACTCCTACCACTACTACTATTACGACGACTACTACGACGACTACTACTACTACTACTACTACTACTACTACTACTACTACTACTAATACTACGACTACTAGTACTACTACTACTACTACGACTACTACTACTACTACTGCTGCTGCTACTACTACTACAACTACTATTATTGCTATAAATAGTACTACTTCTATAATAACAGCAGCTACTACTACTACTACTAGTACTACTACTACTACTACTATTGCTACTTCTATTCCACAACAACAACAACTACTACTACTACTACTTCTGCTTTTTGCTACTACTGCTACTACTTTTGTCGGTACTCCTCCTCCTCCTCCTCCTCCTCCTCCTACTACTACTATTAGTACTTCTACTGCTACTACTACTGCACTGCTACTCCTACTCCTACTCCTACTACAACGACATTCGGTACTACTGCTTTTACTGTTACTACTACTGCAACTACGACTACCACTACTGCTACTGGGGCTACCACTACAGCTACTACTACTGCTACTCCTGCTCCTACTACTACTACTGCTACTGCTGCTACTACTGCTACTATCACTGCTAATACTAATGATACTAGTGCTAGTACTACCGCTACTACTATTGCTACTACTACTGCTGCTGCAACTACTACTTTAGTTACTACAAATACTACTAATACTCCTACTACTACTACTCCTTCTACTACTACTGCCATTCCTACTACTACTTCTACTACTATATCTATTACTACTACTTTCCCAACTTGTACTACTTCTTCAACTACTTCTCCTATGACAACTTCTACTTCTATAATAACAACTACTACTATAGCTACCACAACTACTACTTCTCCTACTACTTCTGCTGCTACTAGCACTACAGCAATAACAACCACAAGAATAGTAGGTACTACTACTACTAATACTACAATAACAACTACTACTACTAATACTACTACTAGTACAACTACCTCTACTGCTCCTATAGCTACTACTTCAACGACTAGTACTATAATTACAACTACGCCTCCTACTAATATTGCTACTATTGCTGCTACTAATTCTATCGCTACTACAACTACCACTACTCCTCCTCCTCCTCCTACTACTACTACTATTACTACTACTACAACGACTACCACTACTTCTTCTATAACTACTACAAAAACTACTAGTATTACTACAACTACTGCTGCTACTACTACAGCGACTATAGCCACTCAACTACAGCTTTCACAATACTACTTCTATTACCAATATTGCTACTACTATTGCTGCTACTACTACTATTGTTACTTCTGCTACAATCGTTACCACCGTGACAACTCCCACCCCGACTACTACTACTGCTGCTAAGTCCAACAGTATGACTACTATTGCTACTGCTACTACTACTACTACTACTACTTCTGCTACACCTACTATTACTACTATTACTTCTACTACAACTACAATTGCTACTTCTACTACTTCTGCTACAACTACTACTTATGCTTCTCATATTACCACTACTTCTACTACTATAACTACTTCTACTACTACTACTACTCCTTTTGCTACTACTACTACTGCTAGTACTCCTTCTAATATACTACTACTTGTGCTACAACTACTACTTTCTCTACTACTATTACTACTAGGACTACTTCTATTTCTACAACTACTGCTACTCCTACTAATACTACTGTAGCTACCACTACTGCTACTACAAGAACTACTGTTACTACTATTACTACTACTACTACTATGACTACTACTCCAACTTCTACAACTATTATCGCTACTACTATGTCTACTACTTTTGATACTACTGCTACGATTGCTGCTGCTACTACTATTACTACTACCACTACTACTACTTCTACTACTTCTACTACTGCTACTGCCACTTCAACTACTAATACTACTACTACGACAACTACTGCTACTACTACTGCTACTACTAGTGCTACTGCTGCTACTACTTCTACTACTACGACCACTATTGTTACAACTACTGCTACTACGACTACTACTTCTACTACTTCAGCTGCTACTACTGCTACTACTACTGCTGCTGCTGCTGATATTGTTGTTAACGCTACTATTACTTCTAATACTACTACAATAATTACTATTACAACAACTATTACTCCTACTATTATTGCTACTACTATTGCTGATCCTACTACTACTACCCAAACAACTACTACTACCAGTAGTAGTATCACTATCACTAGCACTACAGCTACAGCTGCTGCTACTAGTGCTACTACTACTACTACTACTACTATTACCACTATTACTGCTATTAGAAACTATAACTTAGATAACAACTACTATTATTACTACTGCTGTTGCTGCTACTGCTAATACTATTACTACTACTTCTGCTACTGCTGGTTTTATTGCCACTACTATCACTTCTACTACTACTACTACTACTACTACAACTTCTTCTATAATAATAACTATTACTGCTTGTCCTACTAAACCTACTACTGCTACTACTACTACTTCTACTATAACTACTACTACAATTACCAGTATTACTACTACTCCTTTGGCTGCTGCTACAGCTTCTATAGCCACTTCGACCACTACTTCCACACTACTACTAGTATTACCACTATTGCTAATACTACTACTACTGCTACAATACGAAAACTACTTTATTACTTTCGTTACAACCATTACTTCCACAACTACCCCTACGACGACTACTACTACTACTGCTAAAACCAAAAGTATGACTTCTATTTCTACTACTACTATTACTACTTCTGCTACAACTACTTTTGCTACTAATACTTCTACTACTACGGCTAATGCTACTACTGCAGCTATTACTACTACTTCTCTTATTACCACTACTTCTACTACTACTACTTCTACTAATACTACTATTGCTACTAATATAATACTACTACTTCTACGACTACTGCTACTACTAGTAGTCCTACTACAGTTGCTGCTGCTACTGTTGCTATGGGTACTAGTACTACTGCTACTATGACCACCAGTACAACTTCTAGTACTACTCGGCTACTAGCACTCCCACAACTACTACTATCACTACTGCTATTATTCCTACTACCTGTACTACTTGTATTGCTACTACTGCTGCTGCTGCTATTACTACTACTATTGCTGCTAACGCACTATTACTTTGATTACTACTACTACTATAACTACTACTACTACTACTCCTAGTTCTACTATTATTCCTATTAATACTAATATGACTACTACTACAACTTTTTCTACTACCACTTCTACTACCAATACTACTATGACTACTACTATGACAACTACTGCTACTACTGCTACTGCTACTACTACTACTGCTACTGCTGCTACTACTGCTATTGCTACTATTATTATTTTTTTTACTACTACTACTGCTACTGCTACTGATACTACTACTACAACTAATACTGCTACAACAACTACTGTTATTGTAATGACTTCTACAATTACTGCTACTGCAACTACTTCTTGTACTAATGCTATAGCTACTTCTGCTATACACGTAACTACCTCAACCACTACTACTACTTTGACTTCTGCTATGATTGCTAGTACTATTACTAACTGTGTTACTACTACTACTTCTACTACTACTAATATTACTACAACTACTGCCACTACCACTACGAGTACTACTACTACTGTTACTACTACTTCTTCTCCTACTAGTACTACTACTATGAGTAATACTATTGCTACTACTCAAACTATTGCGACAACTACAACTATTGCTACTACTACCGCTACTACTACTACTACTACTATTTATGCTACTACTTTTACTACTATGACTGCTACACTACCACTACTTCTGCCATTACTGCTGCTACCACTATTACTACAATTGTTGCTCCTAATAGTAACAGTGCAAGTAGTAGTAGTAGTAGATGTAGTAGTAGTTGTAACGGAAGCAGTACTTGTAGGGGAAGTAGTAGCAGTAGTAGTAGTCATAGCTATAGCTGTAGTAGTAGGTGTAATAGTTGTAGTAGACATAGTATTAGGAGTAGTAGTAATAGTAGTAGTAGAAGTTGTAGTAGCAGCAGTAAAAGTCATACTAGTAGTTTGATGAGTAGTATTAGTAGTTGTTGTTGCTATTGTTGTAGTCATAGTAGTAGCAGTAGTAGTACTAATAGTTGTAGAATTAGTAGTAGTAGAAGTAGTAGGCATTGTAATAGTGGATGCAGTAGTAGGAGTAGCAGTAGTAGTAGTAGGAGTAGTAGTAGTAAGAGCATGAGTAGTGGTAGGAGTGGTAGTAGTAGTAGGAGTAGTAGTAGTAAGAGCATGAGTAGTGGTAGGAGTGGTAGTAGTAGTAGGAGGAGTAGTAGTAGTAGAAGTAATAGTCGTAGTAGCAATAGTAGCAATAACGCAGTAGTAGTAGGTGTTATAGTAGTAGTAGTAGCAATAACAGTCGCAATAGTTGTAATGGTAGTCACAGTGGTAGTACTAGTAGTAGTAGTAGTGGTAGTTGTAGAGTAGTAGTACTAGTAGTAGCCGCGTAGTAGTAGTAGGAGTAGTAGTAGAAGGAGCAGTAGCAGCAAAAACAACAGTAGTAGTAGTTGTTGTTGTAATCGCAATAGTAGGAGTAGTAGCTATAGTAGTAATAGTAGTAGTAGTCGTTGTAGAAGCAGTGGTTGTAGTAGTAGTAACAGTAGTATTTGTACTAATAGGTGTAGTAGTAGTAATACTAGTGGCAATAGTTATGGTAGTAGTAGTTGTAGTAGTAGTAGTATCAGTAGTGGCAGTAGTTGTAGTAGTAGTAGTTGTCGTGGTAGTAGTAGTAGTAATAGTAGTAGGAATGGTAGTAGTAGTAGTAGTAGTAGGAGTAGTAGCAGCAGCAGTAGTAGTAGTAGTAGAATAGTAGAAGGAATAGTGACAATAATAGCAACAATAGTAGTAGTAGCAGTAGGAGGGACTATAGGATTACGATTAGGAATTGTTTTAGTTGTAGTGGTTGTAGTACTAGTTGGAGTATTAGTGGTAGAAGTTGGATTAGAAGTCAAAGTAGGAGTTGGAGTAAGTGCAGTAGTAGTATAAGTAGTAGTCGAAGTAGTGGGGCTAGGAGTAGGTGTGGTAGTAGTAATAGTAGTAGTAGCAGCAATAGCAAGAGTAGTAGTAGTAGTAGTAGTAGTAGCAACAGCAGCAGCAACAGTAGTAGTAGTCATATTAGTTGTAGTAGTAATAGAAGTAGTAGCAGTAGTAATTTTAGTATCATAGTAGGTTTAGTAGCAACTGCAATAACAAAAGCAATAGCAGTGACGTAATGGTAGTTGTAGCAATAGTAGTAGTAGTAGTAGTTGTTGTTGTTGTAGTAGTTGTAATAGAAGTAGTACAAGTAGGATTCAGAGTAGTAGTAGTAGTAGTAGGAGTCAGAGTAGTAGTAGTAGTAGCAGGATCAGGAGTAGGAGTAGAAGCAGTCATAGAAGCAGCAGCAGTAGTAGTAGCAGTAGTAATAGTGGTGTTTGTAATTATACTAGTCGCAATTGTAATAGTAGTAGTTGTTGTAGTAATAGTGGTAGCAAAAGTAGTAGCAACGTTAATAGTAGTGGTTGTAATTATACAAGTAATAGTAGTAAGAGTAGTCGTCGTACCAGCAGTAATAGTAGCAAAAATAGTAGTAGTAGTTGTTGTGGCAATCATCGTAGTAGTAGTAGGAGTCGGAGTTGGAGTAGTAGTAGTGCTAGGAGTAGTAGTAATAGTAGTAGTAGTAGTAGTAGCAGTAGTCGTAGTAGGCATAGTAGCAGCTGTAGTAATAGTGATAGTAGTAGTAATAGTAGTAGTTGTAGTAGTAATACTAGTTGTAGTAGTGATAGTAGTAAAGCAGTAGTAGTAGTATTAGTTGTAGTAGAAGCAGCCATAGTATTACTTGTAGATGTGGCGTTAGTAATAGTCATAGTAGTAGTGTTAGTAGTGTTAATAGTAGCAGTAGTAGCACTAGTAGTAGTTATAGAAATAGAGGTAGTAGTAGCAATGGTAGTAGTTGTAGTAGTGACAGTAGTAGTAGTCGTTGTAGTAATAGTAGTAACAGTAGTAGTAGTAGTTACAGTAGTAGCAGTAATTACCATAGCGGTAGCAAAAGCAGTAGGAGGAGTAGTAGTAGCTGTAGCAGCGATAGTAGTAGTAGTAGTAGTAGAAGCGGTAGTAGTCATAGCAGTAGTAGTCGTAGTTGTAGTAGTAGTTGTAGCTATAGTAGCCATAGTTGTAGTAATACTAGAAGCTGGAGCAGTAGTCGCAGTAGTAGTAGTTGTAGTAGTGGTGTAGGTAGTAGCTGAAGTGCCAATAGTAGTGGTAGTAGAGGCCATGGTAGTAGTAGTGGAAGTAGTAGTAGGAGCTGTAGGGATAGTAGCAACAGCAACAATAGCTTCAACAACAATAGTAGTAGTAGTAGTAGTAATATGAGCTGCAGTAGTAGTATTAGAAGTATTAGCAAAAGTTCTAGTTGCAATAGCTGTAGTAACAATAGTAGTAGCAGGAGTGGTAGTAGTAGTGGTGGTAGCAGTAGTAGCAGCACTAGTAGTAGAAATAGTTGTTGTAGTTGTAGTTGTAGCAGCATGAGCAATAGCAACAGCTGCAGCTGTAGTAGTAGTTGTGATAGTAGTATTAATAGCAGCAACAATAGTAGTCATAGTAGGGGTAGTAATAGTACTAGTAGTAGTAGTTGTTGCTATTATTGTAGTACTAGTTGATGTTGTTGTAGTAGTGCTAGTAGAAGTTCTAGTTGGAATAGTTATAGGAGTTGTAGTTGGAGTAGGAGTAGTAGTAATAATAGTAGTCATAGTGGCAGCCGTAGTAGTAGCAGAAATAAGAGTACTAGTATTTGGAGGAGAGGTAGTAGTAATAGTGGTAATCATTATAGTAGTTGTAATAGTAGTAGTAGTAGTAGTAGTAGGAGTAGTAGTAGTAGTAGTAGGAGTAGTAGTAGCAGTTGTAAGAGTAGTAGTAGTAGAAGTAGTAGTGGTAGTACTAGTAGTCATAGTAGTAGTAGTAGTAGTAGTAGTAGTAGTAGTAGTAGTAGTAGTAGTAGTAGTAGTAGTCGTAGTAGTAGTAGTAGTAGTAGTCAGTAGTATAGTAGTTAGTAGCCGTAGTATGTGCAGCAGCAAGTATGTAGAGAGTAGTAGTAGTAGCAATAGTAGTAGTAGTAGTAGTAGTAGTAGCTGTATTAGTACTGATAGTATAGATAGTAGTAGCAGTGATAGTTGTTGTTATAGTAGTAGTAGTAGTCGGAGCAGTACTACTACTAGTAGTAGTAGTAGTCGTAGTTGGAGTATTTGTAGTAGTTTTTTGTAGTAGCAGTAGTAGAAGTAGTAGTAATCGTAGTCATAGTTGGAGTATTTGTAGTAGTTTTTTGTAGTAGCAGTAGTAGAAATAGTAGTAGAAGTAGTAGTAGTAGGAGCAGTAGTAGTAGGAGGAGTAGTAGTAATAATAGTAGCCATAGTGGAAGTAGTAGTAGTAGTAGTAGTAGTGGGAGTAGTAGCAGGTATTGTGGTAGTAATAGTCGTAGTAACAATAGTAGTAGTAGCAGCAATAGTCGGTGAACAGTAGCAGCAATACTAGCAGTTGAAGTAGTAGTTGAAGTAGTAGTACAAATAGTAGTAGTTGTTGTAGTAGAAGTAGTAGTTGAAGTAGTAGCAATCGTAGTAGTAGTAACAGTTGTTGCAGTAGTATTAGGAACAATAGAAGTAAAAGTAGTAGTAGTAGTTGTTGTTGTTGTTGCAATAGTTGCAGTTATAACAGTATAGTTATAGCGGTAGGTGGAGTAGTAGTAGCAATAGTAGTTATAGTAGTAGCAATCGCAATACTAGTGGTAGCAGCAGTAGGAGTAGGAGTAGTTCTAGTAGTAGTTTTAGGAGTAGTAGCAAAAGTAGTGGGCGTAGCATTATAAGTTGTTGTAGTTGCAGTAGTAGTAGCGGTGGCGGAAGTAGTAGTAGAAAAAGTAGTAGTATTTATTGATGTTGTAGCAATAGCAGCAGTAGTGTTAGTTCGAGTAGCAATAGTAGCAGAATTAGTAGCAGTAGAAGTAGTAGTAGTTGTAGTAGTAGTAGTAGTTATAGTAATAGATGTAGCAGTAGCAGGAGTAGTAGTAGTATTAGTTCTTGTAGTAATAGTCATAGAAGTAGTAGTCATAGTAGTCGTAGTTGTAGTGGAAATAATAGTAGTAGTAGTAGTAGTAGCAGCAGCAGCAGCTATTGTACAAGCGGTATTCGTAGTAGTAGTAGTAGTAGCAGTAATAGTAGCTGTAGTAGTAGCTACAATACTAGCAATAGTGGTAGTAACAGTAGCAGTAGTAGTAGTAGTAGTAGCAGCAACAATAGCAGCAACAGTAGCAGTAGTAGTAATAGCTGAAGTAGTTAATAGTAGCAATAATAGTAGTAGTAGTTATTATAGTTATTGGACTAGTAGCAATAGTAGTAATAGTAGCAGTAGTAGTAGTAGTAGGAGTAGTAGTAGTAGAAGCAGTGGCAGTGGTAGCTGTAATAGCAATAGTAGTTGTAGTAGCAGTAGCCTTTGTGCCAGTAGTAGCAGTAGTAGTGATAATAGTTGTAGTAGTGGTAGTGTAGTTGTTGTAGTTGTAATAGTAGTAGTAGAAGCAGAAGAAGTAGTAGTAGTAGTAGTAGAAGTATTAGATAAAGAAGAAGAAGTTGCAGTAGTAGTAGAAGAAGAACAAGTAGGAGTAGTAGTAGTAGTATTAGTAGTAGCAGCAACAATAGTAGTAGTAGTAGCAGCAGCAGTAGTAGAAATCGTAGTAGTTGCTGTATTAGTTGTAGTAATAGTACTAGTAGTAGCAGTAGCAATAATAATAGTAGCAGCAACAATAGTAGTAGTAGTTATTGTTGTTATTATTGTTGTTGTTGTTCTATTAGTAGTATTAGTGGTGGTAGTAGTAGTAGTTGTTGTTGTTGTTGTTGTTCTGTTAGTAGTAGTAGTTGTTGTAGTAGTAGTAGTGGTGGTGGTGCGAGTACTAGTAGTAGTAGTAGTACAAGCAGTTGTAATATTAGCAGCATTAATAGTAGTAGTACTACTGGTAGAAGTAGAAATAGTTGTTGTTGATGTTCTAGTAGTCATAGTAGTATTAGTACAAGGAGTGGTAGTAATATTACTTCTAAAGTAGTAGTAGATGTAGTAGCAGCAGCAGTAGCAATAGTAGTCGTAGTAGCAACTGTGGTAGCAACAACAGTAGTAGTAGGAGAATTAATCGGAGTGGTAGATGTAGTAGCACCAACCACCGTAGTGGTAGTGCTACTAGTAGTAATAATGGTAGAAATAGCAGTAGCAGCAGCAGCTGTAGTAGTTGTAGTTGTAGCAGTAGTAGTATTAGTAGTAGGAGTAGTAGTAGCAATAGAAGTAGGTGTAGCGGAAAAAGTAGTAGTAGAAGCAGTAGCTATAGTTGTACTAATAGTAGTTGTTGTAGCGGGAGTAGTAGTAGGAGTTGTTGTTGTTGTAGTAGCCGTAGTAGCATTAGTAGCAATAGTAATAGCAATTGTAGTAATAGTTGTAATCCTCATAAAAGTAGAAGTAGAAGTTGTAGTTGTAATTGTAATAGTAGTAGTAGGAGTTGTACTAGTAGTAGTTGTTGTTGTAGGCATAGTAGAAGTTGTAGTAGTAGTAGTAGTAGTAGTAGTCATAGTAATAGTAGTAGTTGAAGGAGTTCTAACAGTTGCAGTGGCAATAGTAGTAGTTGTACTAGGAGTTCTAGGCATAGTAGTAGTAATAGTAATATTGGTAGTAGCTTTAGTAGTAATAGTAGTAGCAGTTGCAGTAGTAGTAGTAGTAGCAATATTAGTAGTAGAAGTAGCAATAGTAGTAGTAATAGTAGTACTAGTAATAGTAGTAGCAGTTGTAGTAGCAGCAGGTGTAGCATAGTACTTGTAGTAGTAGTTGTAGTAGTTATTGTTGTCGTTGTTGTATTTGCAGTAGTCATAGTAGTAGTATTTGTAGTAGTAGCAATTGCAGCAGTCTTAGTTGTAGTAGTAGTCATAGTAGTAGTAGTAGTAGTGGTAGTTCTAGTAGAAGTAGTAGTAGTAGGAGGAGGAGGAGGAGTAGTAGTAGTAGGAGCAGCAGCAGTAGCAGCAATAGTATTTGTAGCTGTAGTAGTGGTTGAAGTAGTAGTTGTAGTAGCAGAAGTACTAGGAGTAGTAGTAATATTAGTAGAAGCGAAAGTAGTAATATTAGTAGTAGTGTAACTAGCAGTAGTACTAGTAGGAGTACTAGCAGTAGTAGTTGTTGTTGTTGTTGTTATTGTTGTATTAGTAGCAGTAGTAGAAGTAGTAGCAGTTGTAGTAGTAGCAACAGCAGTACTATAGTACTAGTAGTAGTGGTTATTGTTGTTGTTGTTGATGTTATTGTATTTGCGGTAGTCATTGTTGTAGTATTAGTAGTAGTAGAAGAAGAAGGAGGAGAAGAAGAAGTAGTGGTGGTAGTAATAGCGATAGTAGTTGTAGTAATAGTTGTAGTGGTAGTAGTAATAGAAGTACTCAAAGAAGTTGTTGTAGTAGTAGTAGTAATAGTAGTAGTTGTAGTAGGAGTACTAGTACTAGTAGTAATATTAGTAGTAGCTGAAGTAGTAACAACATAGATGTAGAAGTACCAGTAGTAGTATTACGAGTATTAGTAGTAGTAGTAGTAGTAGTAGTAGTAGTAGTAGTAGTAGTAGCAGTTGCAACAGTAGCAGCAGTAGTAGCAGTTGCAACAGTAGCAGCAGTAGTAGCATAATACTAGTGGTAGTAGTAGTCATTACTGTTGGTATTGTTGTATTTGTAGTTGTCATTGTAGAACTATTAGTAGTAGTAGTAGTAGTCATACAAGAAGTAGTAGTAGTTGTTGTTGTTGTTGTAGTAGCAGTAGTAGTAGAAGTTATAGCTATAGTAATAGTACTAGAAGTGATAGTAGCAGTAGTAGTAGAAGTAATAGTAGTAATAGTCATTGCAGTCATGGTAACCATACGAGTAGTAGCAGTAGTAGTAGCAATAGTAGCAGCAGCAGAAGTAGTATCTATAATAATAGTAGAAATAGTAGTAGTCGTAGTAGTTGTTGTGGTTGTAGCAGCAGCAGAAGTAGTAGTGGTAATAGTAGTAGTAGTAATAGAGGTAGTACTAGTCATCATCGTAGTAATAGTAGCAGCAGCTATAGGAGTAGTCGAAGAATAAGATATAGTTGTTGTAGTTGTAGTAGAAGTAGTAATAGTAGCAGTTGTGGTAGTAGAAGTAGTAGTTGTAGCAGTAGAAGTAGTAGTAATAGTTGTAGTTGTAGTAGTAGTATAGTAGTAGGAGCAGCAAAAGCAGTAGTAGAGCTAGTAATAGTAGTAGTAGTAGAACTAATAGTAGTCATGGAAGTAGTAATAGTAGTAGTAGTAGTAGTAGTAGTAGGAGTAGTAGTAGTAGTAGTAGTAGGAGTAGTAGTAGTTTCAATAGTAGTAGTAGTAGTAGTAGCAATAGTAGTAGTAGTAGCAGTAGTAGTAGTAGTTGTATTAGTTGTAGTAGTAGTATAGTTGTAGTAGTAGCTGCAGTTGTAGTCATTGTAGCAGTCATCATAGCAGTAGCAGTAGTAGTAGTTGTTGTTCTTGTTGTTGTATTAGTAGTAGTAGTTGCAGTAGGGGGAGTAGTACCAGTAGCAGGAGTAGCAGTAGTAGTAGTAGCCATAGTTGTAGTAGCAGCATGAGTAGCAGTAGTGCTAGTAGTAGTTATAGTAGTAGTGTAGTTGTAGAAGTAGTAGTTGGAGTACTTGAGGTGGTAGTAGTAGTTGTTGTAGCAGTAGTTATAGCAGTGGTAGAAGTAGTAGTAGAAGAAGCAGAAGTAGTTGTAGCAGTAATAAAAGTTCTGGTAGAAGTTTAGCCGCAATAGTAGCAGTAGTAGTAGGAGTAGCAGTAGCAGAAGTAGGAGTAGTAGTGGTAGTAGTAGTAGCAGGACTAGTAGTAGTAGCAATAGTAGCAGTAGTAGTACTAGCAAAAGTTGTAGTAGTAATGTTAGTATCAAGAATAGTTGTGGTAGTAGGAGAAGTATTTGCAATAGAAGTAGTAGCTATAGCAGGAGGAGTAGTAGGAGTTGTAATAGTAGTAGTAGTACTAGTTGTGGTAGTACTAGTTATTGTAGAAGTATTATTAGTAGAAGTTGTAGTAGGAATAGTAGTAGTAACGGGGGTGGTAGTAGTAGAAGTAGTAGTAGCAGTAGTAGTAGCACGAGGAGTAGTAGTAGTAGACGTAGTAGTAGTAGTGGTGGCAGTAGTAGTAGTAGTAGTAGTAGTAGTAGTAGTAGTAGTAGTAGTAATAGTGGTAGTAGTAGTTGCAAGAGTAGTAGTAGTAGTAGCTGTAGTAATAGTACTAGTAGTAGTATTAGTAGATGGAATAGGAGGAGTAGTTGTTGAAGGAGTTGCAACAGTTGTAGTAGCTACAGTAACAGGAGTAGTAGTTGGAGTTTGAGAAGTAGCGGTAGGAGTTGGAATTTGTGTTGGAGTAGTAGTAAAGGTAATAGTACTAGTAGTTGGAGTAGTAGTAGTAGTAGTTATTGTTGTTATTGTTGTAGCTGTAGTATTGGTAGTAGCAGCAGCAGCAGTAGTAGTAGTAGTAGTAATAGTAGTAATAGTAGTAGTAGTAGTAGTAGTAGTAGTATTAGCCATAATAGTGGTAGAAGTAGTAGTGGGAGTAGTAGTAGTCATAGTAATAGTAGTCATAGTAGTAGGCGGAGTAGTAGTAGTTGGTCTAACAGTTACAACAGCATCAGGAGTAGCACAGCAGCAATAGTAGCAGCAACAGTAGTAGTAGAAGTAGCACTAGTTGTAGTAGTAGTAGTAATAGTTGCAGTATTAGTAGAAGTAGCACTAGTAGTAGTCGCATAAGTTGTAGTAATAATAGTAGTAGTAGTAGCAGTAGTAGTCGGAGGATTAGTAGTATTAAAAGAAGCAGCAGTAGCTGTAGTACTATTACAAGTTGTAGGGATAGACGTAGGAGGAGGAGTACTAGTAGCAGAAGTAGTAGTTGGGGTAGTAGTAAGACTAGGAGTTGGAGTTGTAGTAGTAATAGTAGTATAGTATTAGTAGTAGTGGTAGTAGTAGTAGCTGTAGTAGTAGAAGCAGTAATAGTAGCAGTAGTAGCAGTAATAGTAGTAGTAGTAGTAATAGTTGTAGAAGGAGTAGTAGTTTTAGTAGCAGTAGGTGTTATAATTGTAGTTGTAGCAGTAGTTGTTGTTGTAGTAGTAGTAGTAGCTGCGTAGAAATATTAGTAGGAGTAGTAGTAGCAATAATAGTAGTAGTAGCAGCAGCAGCAGTAGTAGCGGTAGTAGTACTAGTAGCATTTGTCGTAGTCACAACAATAGCAATTGTACTGGTAGTAGCAGTATTAGTAGTTGTCGCAAGAATAGTGGTAGAATCAATAGTGGTAGCAGTACCAGTTGTAGCTGTAGTAGCAGCAATAGTATTACGAGTAGTAGCAATGATTGTAGAAGCAGTTGTAGTAGTAGTTGTTGTTGTAGAAGTAGCTGTTGTAGTAGCAGTAGTAGTAAAAGTAGTAGCAGTTGTAGTAGCAATAGTAGTAGTAGTTGGAGAAGCACTAGGTGTAGCAGTCATATTACTACTTCTACTACAACTACTACTACCACTACAACTACTACTACTCCTACTCCTCCTCCTCCTCCTCCTATTACTACTACTCGTAATACTACTACTACTACAACTACTACTACAACAACTACTACTATTAGTACAACTAATGCTACTATTACTACTCCTACTCCTGCTACTACTACTACTCTTACTCCTACTACTACTACAACTTCTCCTACTCCTACTACTGCAACTACAACTACTACTACGTCTACTACTCCAACTACTACTACTCCTACTCCTGCTATTCCTACTCCTAATACTACTAATACAATGCCTAGTACTACTACTACTATTACTACTAATACTTCTGTTGTTGCTACAACCACTACTACTACATCTTGTACTACTACTCCTACTCCTACTCTTACTCCTACTACTACTACTCCTACTCCTACTACGACTACTAATTCTACTCCTACTACTGCTGCTACTACTACTACTTCTGCTACTGCTATTCCTACTCCTACTTCTGCGACTGCTACTATTACAACAACTACTACTTCTACTCTTACTCCAACTCCTATTTCTACTACTATAACTAACAACAATATGACTACTACTACCGATGCTACAACTATTACTACTAGTACTAGTACTACTACTACTACTACTACTACTACTACTACTATTACCACTCCTACTTCTATTACTACTACCACTTCCGCTAGTACTACTACTAATACAAGTACAAGTACTACTGCTACTACTGCTAATACTACAACAACAACTATTAATCGTACTACTGCTACTAGAACTACTACTGCTACTTCTTTTGACATTACAACTCCTACTCCTACTCTTACTACTACAACAACTCCTACTCCTACTCCTATGCCTGCTACAACAACTACTACTCCTAGTCCTACTCGAAGCACAACAACAACTACTAATGTACTAGTACCACTGCTACTTCTACTACTAGTACTAGTACTACTACTACTACTGATACTACTACTATAACTACTGCAACTACTACTTCTAGTACTACTACCATTACTGCTGTTGCAGTTGCTACTACTACTACTACTCATACTCCTACTACTGTAACTACTACTGCACCTACTACTACAACTTCTGCAACTACAATTACTAAAGCTACTATTCCTACTATTGCAACTACTACTTGTACTCCTACTACTACTGATACTACAACTACTACTCCTCCTACTCCTATTGCTAGTACAACTACTACTACTCTACTAGTACAACTACTAGTAGTAGTAGTCCTACTACTACTTTTACTATTACTACAACTACTATTGTTGTTGCTGCTAATGTTGTTACAACTACTGCTATTACTACTAATGCTACTTCTACCAATACTCCTACTCCTACTACTACTCCTACTACTGCTATTACTCCTACCACTTCTACCACTACTACTCCTGCTACTACTCATGCTACTACTATTACTACTACTACCACCACTACTCCTACTCCTTTTACTGTCACTACTACTACTAGTAGTACTACTACTTCTACTACTACTTCTACTCCAACTCCTCCAACTATTACTACTACTATTAGCAATATTGCAACTACTTCTACTACTACTAATAGTACTACTACTAATACTACTATTATTACTACTACTACTACTATGACTACTACTGCTACTGCTGCTACTACAACAACTAATACTACTGCTATTTCTTGTATTATTGCTGCTAGTGTGACTACTACAATTACTACTACCACTCATACTATTACTTATACTTCTACTACTGCTGCTACCAATACTCCTACTACGAAAACTTCTACTACAACAATAACCACTACTTCTACTACTCCTGCTACTGTGGCTATTACAGCGACTGTTCCGACTACTGTTGCTACTACTGTTGCTGTTGTAGCGACTACTGCTGCTGCTACTACTACAATTACAGCTACTGCAGCTACTGCTACCACTACTACTACTACTACAAATATTACTACCACTTCTACTACTACTACAACAACAACAACAACTACTACTACTAGTACCACAACAACTATTACTACTGCTTCCACTACTACTACTACTTCTTCTTCATCTGCTACTACAACTACTTGTACTACAATAACAACAACAACAACTACTACTCCTACAACTACTACGGCTACTATTACTACTACTACTGCTGCTGCTCCTACAACTACTACTACTGCTGCTGCTCCTACAACTACAACTACTGCCACTACTACTACTACTTCCACTACTAATACTACGACTACTATTTTCTTTATTCGTAGTCCTAGTACTGCTACTACTACAGATCCTGCTACTACAAATGCTACTACTACTATAGCGACTACTCCTACAACTGTTACTACTGCAACTACTACTACTGCTACTGCTACGACTACTACTATTTCTACTACTTCTACTACTACTCCTACAACAACAACAACTACTACTACTACTACTGCTACCAATGCTACTTCGACTACAACTACAATCGCTGCAACTATTGCTCCTACTACAACAGCTACTGATACTACTACCACTGCTACTCCAACTACTGCTGCTCCTACTACTACGACAACTGCTACTATTACTTCAACTGTTAGTGCTACTACTACTACTACTGCTACTGCTGCTGCTGCTAGCGCTACTACAACAACAACAACAACTACTACTACTACTACTACTGTTGTTGCTGCTGCTTCTACTATTTCTACTTTTGCTACTACTACTGCTACTTATGCTACTACTGCTTCTACTACAACTACTTCTGTTACTACTACTGCTTCTACGACGTCTGGTACTTCTACTGCTGCTGCAACTGCTACAACAACAACAACTACTACAGCTACTATAGCTTCTGTTACTACTGCTCCTACTATTTCCACAGCTTCTACTCCTATTACCTGCACTACTACTACTACTACTACTACTACAAATATTAATACTACTATTACTACTACTACTTCTACTACTACTACTACTATTTCTCCTACAAATACCCTTATTGCTATTGCTAGTATTGCTGAAACTATTGATATGACTAATACTACTACTACTACTACTACTACTTCTGCTACTATTATGGCAACTACTACTCCTGCTGCTGCTGCTAGTATGCTACTGTTGTTCCTCCTCCAACTACTATGACTAACACTACTACGGGTACAGCTACTACCATAACTTCTCATACGACTACTATTGTTGCTGCTACTGCAACTACTCTTACCATTGCAACTACTACTAGAACTACAGGTGTACCTACCACAACTGCCACTAGTACTACTGCTGCTGCTGCTGCTATTACTACAGCTATTGCTACCTCTACTATTTGCCCTCTGACTACTACTATTACTTCTACTACTACTTCTACTACTATTGCAACTATTCCTACTACTTTTACTACTACTATTACCACTACTACTCCTCTACTACTACTACAACTACTACTAGTGCTATTACGTCAACTACTACTGCTACCACTACTATTACTCTAACTAATGGTACGACTACGATAGCAACTTCTGCTACTCCTATTACTACTACTACAACTAGTACTCCAATTAGTACCACTACTATAACTGCTACTACTACAACTACTACAATTCCTGCTGCTACTACTAGTACAATTGTGACTACAACAACTCCTTCTGCAACTTCTACTACTGCTACAACTATTACTACTATTACTACTACTACTACTAAACTATTCCTACTCCTAATCCTACAACAACAACTTCTACTTCTACTATTAATACTAGTATGGCTACTACTACTCCTACTACCACTACTTCCCCTAATCCAACAACTACAATGCATATTACTTCTACTACTACAACTATTGCTAGGACTACTACTCCAACTACCACTACTACTACCACTACTTCCACTACTACTAATCTTACTACTAGTCCCACTCCTAATCCTACTAGTACTACTACTACTATTACTACAACAACAACAACTACTACTATTGCTAGGACAAATATTTCTACTATTACTAGTCCTAATATTCCTACTACAACTGCTGCTACTACTACTATTGCTACTACAACTTTTCTAACTACTACTATAACTCTTACAACAACTACTACTCCGAACTCTCCTCCTCCTTCTCCTCCTCCTCCTCCTCCTACTACTACTACGACTACTACTACTACTACTACTACGACTACTATTACTACTACTTCTACTACTATTACTACAACAACTACTACTGCTACAACTACAACTCCTCTACTACTAGTCTACAACTACTACTCATAATGCTGCTACCACTCCTGCTCCAACTCCAATTGCTACTACTGCTCCTACTACTACTGCTACTACTACTACTACAAATGCAACTAATATTACTACTACAACTACAACTACCACTACATCTACTAGTACGACTATTAATCCTACTACAACTACTGCAACGGCTTCTACTACTCCTACTCCTACCACCACTACTACTACTACTCCAACTACTACTCCTACTACTGCTACTACTACTACTACTAGAACAACTCCAACTACTACTACTCCTACTAATACTACTCCTACTCCTACAGCTCGCAATACTACTACTACTACTACTACTATTATTACTACTACTACTACTACAACAACAACAACAACTACTGCTACTACTAATGCAACTACTATTACTATTACTATTACAACTAGTAATGCTACTTCTGTTACTATTACTACCACTACTACTATTTCTACTACTACTACTCCTACCCCTACTCCGGCTACTTCTAGTACTACTCTTACTCCTACTAATATTACAACTACTTCTACTTTTACTACTGTAACTACAACTACTACTACGTCTACTACTCCAACTACTACTACTCCTACTCCAACTATTCCTACTCTAAATACTATTGATACCACTCCTACTTCAACTACTACTGCTACCAGTACTACTACCATTGCTACTAACACTACTACTGTTACTTTTACCAGTACTACTACTACTTCTACTACTACTCCTACTTCTACTCCAACTCCTATTGCTACTACTACCACTACTACTCCAAATACAGCTACTACTACTCGTGCTCCCACTACGGCTACTACTACTTGTGCTACTACTAAACTACTACTACTTCTACGACTACTCTTAGTCCAACTCCTCCTTCTACTACAACAACAAATAGTACTACTAGTAATATTGATGCTACTACTATCAGTACTACTGCTACTACAATTAGCACTACTCCTCCTACTGCTAGTTCGACCACTAGTAGTGCTGCTGCTACTACCACTACCACTGCTACTACAAGTACTACTACAACTGCTGCTACTACTAATACTACCCCACTACTAGTACTACTATTGTTGCTATTCCTACTATTGCTATTACTACAACTTCTACTCCTACTACTGCTACTACTACTACTACAACTACATGGACTCACACTACAACTACTACTGCAACATGGACTCACACTACAACTACTACTACTCCTACTCCTAGTTCTAAAACAACTACTACTCCTACTCCTAGTACTACAACAACAACTACTACTACTCAACTAGTACAATTGCTACTACTTGTACTCCTATTTCTACTACTACTACTACTACTACTAAAACTACTACTATTACAACTTCTACTACAACTACCTATGCTGCTGTAGTTGCAACTACTGCTACTACTGCTACCATTACTACTACTACTGCCACTACTACTACAATTACTTCTACTGCTACAACTACTAGTGTTACAACTCCTACTAATGCTACTACTACTTCTACTCCTACTACTACTACAACAACTACTACTACTCCTACTCCTATTACAATGACCGCTACCACTACTCCTTCTACTTGTCTTACAACTACTACTATCGCTACCACTACTACTACTACAAAAACTACTGCAACTACTACTTCTACTACTACTACTACTACAACTACTGCTACTACTACTGTTCCTTCAAGTACTACTACTACTACTACAACTCTTAAAACTATACCCGCTCTAACTTCTACTGCTATAACTACTCCCATTGCTATTACAACTTCTCCAACAACCACTACTGCTCCAACTACTACTATTACTACTTCGGCTACTACTACTACTACTTTTGATGTTGCTGCTGCTGCTGCTACTACTACTACTACTACTAGTACTACTAGGAGTACTGTTGCTACTACTGCTACTACTGCAACAACTGCTACTGCTACTGTTGTTGATACTACTACTACACTGCTACTGCTACTGCTACTACTACTATTACTACTGCTACTACTATGACTTGTACTACTATTACTATTATTGCTACTACTACTATACTACTATGACTACTACTACTACTACTATCCCTACTTCGACTCCTACTACTGCTACTACTACTATCCCTACTCTGACTCCTATTACTGCTACTACTACTACTCCTACTACTCCTACCACTACTACTAATCCTACTACTACCACTACCCCTAAACCTACTACTACGCCTGCTACTACTCCTATGCAACAACTACTACTGCTACTACTACTACTACTACCACGGCCACTACAAAAACAACAACTACTACTACTCCACCTGCGGCTAATGCTACTCTGATAGCCACTATTGCTACCGCTACATCTACTGCTACTACTATAATTGCTACTACTACTACTGTTGCTACACTGGTGCCACTACCAGTACTTCTACTACTACAACTACTACTACTACTACTACTATTTTTGCCACTACTAGTCTATTAGTAGTACAAATATTTCTACCATTATTAATACTACTACTCCTATTGCAATGACAATTGCTACTGCCACTACACTCACTCCAATTACTACTACTACTACTATTCCTTCTAGTACTACCACTATTACTACAACTCTGACAACTATTCCTGCTCCAACTTCTATAGCTACAACTACTCATATGGCTACTACAACTATTCCAACTATTACTACTGCTACAACTACTACTATTACTACTACGACTACAACTTCCAGTACTTTTGATGCTGGTGCTCCTGCTACTACTACTACAACAACAACTACAACTACTACAAGTGCTATTGCTACTACTGCTACTACTACAACAACTACCGCTGCTACTATTGTTGATACTACTACTACGCTACTACTGCTACAGCTACTACAACTACTATTACTATTGCACTACTATGACTTGTACTACTGCTACTATTGTTGCGACTACTACTATCCTTCTACTCCAACTACTACTGCTACTATTTCTGCTACAGCTAGTCCAACTACTACTACTACTTCCACCATTACTACTACTACTCCGACTGCTATGACAACCGCCATTGTTACTACTCCTACTCCTACTACTACTACTACTACTATTCCTTCTAGTACTACTACTACTACAACTCTTACAACTATTCCTGCTCTGACTCCTCCTTCTATAACTACTCCTATTGCTACTACAACTTCTCCAACAACCACTACTGCTACAACTGCTACTATTACTACTTCGGCTACTACTACTACTACTTTTGATGCTACTACTCCTGCTATTACTACTACTACTACTACAACTAGTACTACTACTAGTACTACTAGTACTACTACTAGTACTACTAGTACTACTACTACTCCTACTACTGCAACTACTATTACTGCTGCTACTACTACAACAATTGCTTCTGCTGCTACTACTACAAAAATTGCTATTGCTACTGTTGTTGATACTACTACTACACTACTACTGTTACAGCTACTACAAATACTATTACTACTGTTACTACTATGACTTGTACTACTACTACTATTGTTGCTACTACTACTATACTACTATGACTACTACTACTACTATCCCTACTCTAACACCTACTACTGCTACTACTACTACTTCTACTACTCCTACCACTACTGCCACTACTACTCCTAATCCAACTCCTACTGCTACTACAAATCCTACTACTACCACAACCCCTACTCAACCTACTACTACACCTGCTACTACTCCTACTCCAACTACTACTACTGCTGCTACTACTACCACTGCTACAACAAAAACAACAACAACAACTACTACTAGTACTCTAGCTACTACTACTATTGCTACAGCTGCGGCTAATGCTACTCTGATAGCCACTATTGCTACTGCTACAACTACTGCTACTACTATAATTTCTACTACTACTGCTGCAACAATTGGTGCTACTACCAGTACTTCTACTACTACTACTACTACTATTTTTGCCACTATCAGTCCTAATACTACTACAAATATTTCTACCCTTACTAATACTACTACTCCTATTGCAATGACAATAGCTACTGTGACTACACTTACTCCAATTACTACTACTACTACTATTCCTTCTAGTACTACCACTTCTACTACAACTCTGACAACTACTCTTGCTCCAATTTCTATTGCTACAACTACTCCTACGGCTACTACAACTACTCCAACTATTACTACTGCTACAACTAATACTATTACTACTATGGCTACAACTACTACTATTACTACTACGGCTACAACTTCTACTATTACTACTACGGCGACAACTTCTACTACTTTTGACGCTAGTGCTCCTGCTACTACTACTACAACAACAACAACAACTACTACAACTACTATTGCTACTATTGCTACTGCCACAACAATTACCGCTACTACTATTGTTGATACTACTACTACACTACTACTGCTACAGCTACTGCAACTACTATTACTATTGCATTATTATGACCTATACTATTGCTACTATTGTTACCACTACTACTATACTACTACTACTACTACTACTACTACTATCCATACTCCGACTCCTACTACTGCTACTACTACTACTCCTACTACTGCCACTACTACTCCTAATCTGACTCCTACTGTTGCTACTACTACTACTACTACCACTATGCCTGCTCAAACTACTACTATGCCTGCTGCTACTCCTACTCCAACCCCTACTATTACTGCTACTACTACTATCATTGCTACTACAAAAACAACAACTACTACTACTACTACAACTACTACCCCAGCTACTACTACTGCTATAGCTATTGCTAACGCTACTCCGACAGCCACAATTGCTACTCCTACAATAACTACTACTGCTGCTGCAACGACAACTGCTACTGCTACCACTATAGCTACAACTACGACTACTACTACAACTACTGCGACGATTTTTGCAACTGCTAGTCCTACTATTACTACTAATACTTCTACCATTACTAATACTATTACTCCTACTGCTATGACAACTGCTACAACTACTACTCCTACTCCAGCTACTGCTACTATTACTACAACTCTTGCAACTACTCCTATTCCAACTTCTACTGCTACAACTACTCATATGGCTACTACAACTACTCCAACTACTACTACAACAACTACTACTATTACTACAACTGCTACAACTACAACTACTTTTTATGTTGTTTCTCATGCTACTACTACTACTACTACTACAAGTACTGCAGCTACTACTTCTACTACCACAACAACTGCCACTACTACTATTGTTGATACTACTACTACACTACTATTACTACTGCTACTACAACTACTATTACAACTGCTACTACCCTAACTTGTACTACTGCTACTATTGTCGCCACTACTACTATACTACTACTACTACTACTACTACTACTACTCCCACTACTACTCCTAATCTAACTCCTATTGCTACTACTACTCCGGCTACTACCACTACCTCTACTCCAACTACTACTACGCCTGTTACTACTCCTACTCCAACTCCTACTACTTCTACTGCTATTACTACTACCACTACTACTACAAAAACAACAACAACTACTACTACAATTATTACTACTACTACTACTACTACTACTAGTACTACTACTACTACAACAATAACAACAACAACTTCTATAACTTGTATAATTGCTACTACTATTAAGACTCCTACTATTACTACTAATACTAGCACTACTACTAATGCTAACACTCCTACTCGTTCTACTGCTACTGCTACTCCTACTCCAACCCTTCTGCTTCTACCAATCCTACTAGTACTACTACCCCCTACTCCAACTACTACTACTATAATTACTAGTACTATTACTAGTTCAACTGCTACTACAAAAACTACTACTACTACCAGTACCACAACCACTACTTCGACTACTAGCACAATCCCCACTACTACTACTCCTACTACTATTGGTACTACTACTATTACTACTAATACAAACACTAGTACTACTACCATAACTACTACTCAAACGACTACTCCCACTACTACTCCTATTCTTACACCAACTCCTACTGCCACTCCTACTACTACCCATACTCCTATACGTTCTGCTACTACTACTGCTCCTACTATAACAACAACTACTACTGCTACAACTCTACTACAACTACTATTACTACTACTCCTACTGCCACTATTGCTCCTACTACTACAACTACTACTATTACTCATACTAATACAACTACCCCAAATACTCCTACTACTACTGCTGCTCCTACTACAACTACTACTACTACCACCACTACCACTACCACTACCACTACTACTCCTGCTGCTACTACTACTACTACTTCTTCTACTACTACTAATACTATTACTACATTACTACTAGTACAACTGCTACTACCACTACTTCTTCTACTACTGCTACTACTACTACTGCTACTACTCCTACTGCTGCTGCTACTCTTACAGCTGCTGCTACTACTAGAATAACTACTACTACTCCTACTCCTATTGCCACTATTTCTACTACAGCTACTCCTCCGACTATAACTAGTACTGATAAAATGACTCCTACTCCAACTCCTACTACTACTACTGCTGCTATTAGCACTCCTACTCCAGCACATCCTACAACTATAGCTACTACTACTGATACTATTGCTACTAATTCTACTACTACTAATCATACAACTACTAGTACTACCACTAGTTTTGCAACAACTTCCACAACTTCTACTACTACTACTACTACAATGACTTCCACTACTACTATAACTACTACAATGTTCCTACTCTTGCAGCTCCGACTACTATTACTAATGCTACCTCTACTACTAATACAACTACCACCACCACTACTACTACTCCTGCTACTACCACTACAACTTCTACCTCTACTACTAGAACAATTGCTACTACCACCACTCCTCCTACTACACGTACTAACACTACTACTACTCCCCCTACTATTACCACTAGTGCTCCTACTTCTACACTACTGCCATAATTACTCCTACAACTATTGCAACTATTGCTACGGTACTACTACTAATCTGAATACTGCTACTACCCCTGCTACTACTACTGGTATTACTACTACCACTACACCTACTACTTCTATTGTTTCTAACCTTCCTAGTACTACTGCTACGACTGCTGCGACTGTAATTGCTACTACTATTATTGTTGCTGCTATTACTACTACTACTACTACTACTACTACTACTACTACTACTACTAATACTACTACTACTACTACGAGAGCAACTGTCACTAATACTTCTTCTCCGACTACTACAACTACTATTGCAACTATTACTACTACTACTACTATTGCTGCTACTACTAATACTATAATTGCTACAATGACTACTACTATTGCTACTACTGCTACTACTATTGATACTACTGCTCCTAGTCCTACTTCTACTACCACTACTACTACAACTACCACTTCTAATACTTGACTACCAGTATGACACTTACTACTTCTAGTACTACTACTACAACTCCTTGTACTTCTACTTTTACTACCACTACTATTGCTTTTACTCCAACTACTACTACAACAACTACTCCTACCACTACTACTATTACTACTAGTACTACTACCACGACTGCTACTACCACTACTACCACTACGTTTACTATTGTTATTACTATTACTACTCCCGCTACTACACCAACTAGTACTACTTCTACTATTATTATTTTTACTACTACTACTACTAATCCTACTACTTCTACTATTACTACTAAACTTCTACTATTACTTCTGCAACCACCACTACTACTACTTCCACTACTACTATATCTACTACTATAACTGCTATGACAACTACTGTTTCTACTAGTACAACTACTCCAACCACTACCACTACCACTACAACGACAACTGCTACTGCTATTACTCATGCTACTACTGCAACTGCTACTATTGCGCAAGCACTACTACGCCACCTAGTACGACTGTAACTACTACAACTACTATTAGTCCTCCACCAACAACTCATACTACTCCTACTGCTGCTGTTGCTTTTACTATAATAACAACAACTGCTACTATTACTACAATTGTTGCTACTATTGGTACTCCTACTACTAATGCTACTACTACAAATTGTACTACTACTACTGCTGCTGCTGCTACAACTATCACTACTACTACTACTACTAGTTCAACTACTACAACCGCTACTACAACTACTACTACTACTTCTTCTGCTACTACTACTATGATGACTACTGGTACTACTACCACCACTACGTCAGCTATTACTACTACTAATGTTGTTGATGTTGCTACTCTGACTACTACAACTATGACTACTACCACTACAACAACAATAACAACAACAACAACTACTACTACTACTCTTGCTACTACTACCACTAGTACAACGAATACTGCAAGTAATAGTAATACTGTATTGCTACTACTTCTACTATAACCTCTGCTGCTACTACTACTACTCCTACTACTACTCCTCCTAATTTGTCTATGTCTACTACAACTACATCTACTACTTCTACTACTACTCCAACCACTACTACCATAACTACTTATACTACAACTACTATTACTACCTCTACTACTGCTACTACCACCACCACTAGTACTACTACTACAACTACCACTACTACAACCACTACTACTGCTACCACTACTACACATATTACTCCTATACCACTACTGGCACTACAACTACTACTGGTATGACTACTACAACTACTTCTGCTCCTACTACTACTACTACCGATAAAACAACAACAACTACTACTACTCCTACTACTTCTAGAACTACAACTAGTATTGCAACTATTCCTGTTTCTGCTACTACTACTACCAATACAATGACAACTGCTACTACACCTACCGCAACTACTCCTCCTACTACTACTTTAATTACTACTACCAACTATTGACACTACTACTACTACTAGTAGTACTACAATTACTACTACCGCAACTCCAACCACTACTGCTACTACAACTGCTACTGCTATTACTCAATACTTTTACTATTACCACCACTACTACTACCACCACAGCTACTACAGCTAGTAGTACTACTACTATTACTACTACTACTGCTGCTACTACTTGTGCTATTATTACTACAACTACTACTACTATTACTACTCCTACTACTATAACTACTACAATTGTGACTACTACTTCTGCTACTACTGCTGCTGTTGCTACTAATCCTACTACTACTATCGGAACTATGGCCACTACTACTGCTGCTGCTACTACTACTACTATTACTACTACTATCATGGGTACTAATACTTCTACTTCTAGTACTTGTCCTACAACAACAACTACTACTAGTACCACTACTTCTACTACTACTTTAACTACTACTACTACTTCTGTTATTGCTACAACTACTACTAATACTTCTACTACTACTACTACTATTGCTACAACTACTCCAACAACTACTACTCCTATTAATACTACACCAACTTCATCTACTACTACTACTACTACTACTACTACCACCACCACCACTACTACTACTACTACTACAACAACAACAACAACAACAATAACTAATACTAATACTACTACTATTACGACTAATAATAATAATAATAACAATAATATTACAGCTACTGCTACTAAAGCTGCCACAACCATAACTACAACAACTAAGATTCTTTCTTCTGCTGCTGTTGTTCCTACTGCTATTGTTGCTACTACAATAACTATTACTGCTTCACCTACTACTACTACTACTCCTAGTACTACTTCTACGACTACGACTGCTACTGCTTCTACTACTACCACTACTAGAACTATGGGTACTACTTCTGCTACTCCTACCACTGCTACTACTACTGCTACTACTACTACTGCGATTACTATTGTTCCAGCTATAGCTTTTGCTACCACCACCACCACCACCACCACTACTACTATTATTGCTTTTGCTACCACTACAACTGCTACTGCTACAACTACTGCCACTATTGCAACTCCTACTATAGCTACAACTATAGCTACTATGACTGCTACTTCTGTGGCTACAACAACTACTTGTATTACTACTGCTACTAGTACTACCACTATTACTAATACTATCATTGCAACTATTGCTTTGCTACTACTACTTCTGCTACTACTATTGCTTCAAATGCTACTACTACTGCCATGACTGCTACTACTGCTGCTGCTGCTACTACTACTACTATTACTACTACTAGTACTACTACTGCTACTAATGCTACTGCTACTACTATTGCTTCTACTAATACTACTACTACCGCTGCTGCTGCTTTTGCTACTACTACTACTATTGCTACTACTACTACTTCTATTGTTATTGCTATTGGTACTACTATTACTTCTGCTTCTACTACTGCTCCTGCTACTGCTGCTACTGTAACTACTATTGCAACTATGGGCACTACTTTTGCTACTATAATTGCTAGTTCTACTACTACTATTGCAGCAACTAATACTACTACTACTACATGTCCGACTACAACTACTACAATTGGTACCACTTCTTCTACTACTACTACAATAACTATTGCTACTGTTGCTGCTGCTACAACTACTACAAATACTTCTGCTCCTACTACTACTAATACTACCCCTACTCCAGCTACTAGTACTCCTACTACTACTCCAACTCCTACTGCTACTGCTACAACTACTACATCTACTCCTACTCCTACTATTAATACAACAATAATTACTACTACTAGTACTAATAATACTAGGAATATTACTACTACTGAAGCTATTGTTGCTTCTACCACAATTGCAACTACTACTACTGCTACTGCTACTGCTGCTGTTGTTACCACTACTGCTGCTACTACAACAATAACTACTACTTCACCTACAACTACAACTACTGCAAGTACTACTTCTGCCACTACTACTGCTACTGCTTCTACCACTACCAATACTAGAACTATGGGTACTACTTTTGCTACTACTACTATTGCTACTACTTTAGCAACTACTACTACTACTATAGCTACTACTGCTACTTCTACTACTACTACTACTACTAGTATTGCTTCTTCGACTACATCTACTACTACTGTAATTACTACTACAATAATAGTAACTTGTACTACAACTGTTACTATTACTACAAATGCTACCACTACTACTGCTGTACAGCTACTATGACTACTACTCCTAACACATTTAGTACTACTGCTACAACTACTACAACTTCTTCTATTGCTACTAACGATGCCACTAAGGCTTCTACTACTACTTCTACTGCTCCAAATATTTCAACTACTACTATTGCAACCACTACTACTACTGCTACTAATGCTATTACTCCTAGTTTTACTACTACTTCTGTTGTTGCTACTACTATTACATCTACTACTGCTGCTACTACTACTAACACTTCTAGTACTCCAAATGCAACAACTACTAGTACCATAATTGCTACTACTGCGACTACTACTACTACTACTACTACTACTACTACTACTACTACTACTACTACTACTACTACTACTACTACTACTACTACTACTACTACTACTACTACTACTACTACTACTACTTCTACAACAACCACTATGACTACTACTACTATAGCTACTGCTACAATAACATCTACTACTACAACTGCTACTTCTAATGGTACAACTACTATTACTCCTACTACTAGCACTACTATAACTACTATTGCTACTATTACTACCCATACTTCTATTACCACTGCTACATCTTCTCCTACTACTCCTACTACAACTGCTTCTACTAAAACTACTACCACTATAGCTGCTTTTGTTATAGGAATTACTACTTCTACTACTACTATTCCTGCTGATACTACTACTACAAATACCACTACTACTTTAACAACTACTACTACTACTGATACTACGACTACACATACCATTGCTACTTTAACAACAGTAGCTTCTTCTGCTACTGCCACCACTACTACGGCTCGTACTACTGCTACTATAGCAACTACTGCTCCTGCTACGATACCTGCTACTATAGCAACTACTACTACTACTACTACTACTACTGCTGCTGCTGCTACTACTACTACTACAACTACTGCTACTATTGCTGCTACTGCTACTGCTGCTGCTACTACTGAGATACTATGACTACAACTATAACTACTGCTACTAATACTACTCCCACTACTATTACTACAACTGTGACTACTACTATTACAAATGATACTACTACTGCTGCTACTACTACTATGAATACTAGAATGGTTACCACAATAACTACTACTTCTGCTACTACTGCCACTTCTACTGCTACTATTGCTAATATGATTGCTACTACTTCAACCACAACCGCTACTACTCTCATAGCTACTACTTCTCCTACCACTTCTAATGGCATAATAACTACTGCAACTACTACTACAATTACTATTACTACTACTACTACTACTACTACTATCAATACTACTTGTATTATAATTTCTACAACTACTACTA
Source organism: Trichopus zeylanicus subsp. travancoricus (assembly GCA_005019695.1). NCBI lineage: Eukaryota > Viridiplantae > Streptophyta > Magnoliopsida > Dioscoreales > Dioscoreaceae > Trichopus > Trichopus zeylanicus. Next base: position 109,010 of record RXID01021708.1, read on the forward strand.
CTACTACTACTATTCCTCCTACAGGTAATAGTTCAACTGCTACTGCTACTACGACTTGTTTTGCTGCTAATAACACTTCTACTACTGCGACTATTGCTCTTACTATTTTTGCTGCTTCTACTGCTACTACTACTATTACTACTACTACTACTATTACTCCTTGTACTACTACTACTACTAACACTACCACTACTACTACTATCAATACTAGTTGTAATAGTAGTATTACATCTGCTGCTATTGCTGCTACTACTCCTACTACTACTACTACTAACACTTCCACTGCTACTACTACAAGAATAATCATTGCTGTTGTTGTTGTTGCTATGACTGATACTACTTCTACCACTACTACAGCTGCTAATACTACTACTACTATAACTACAACTATTACTACAACTTCTATTATGGTAGTTGATGCAGAATAGTCTTAGTCATAGGAATAGTATAGTAGTCATAGTTGTAGCAGTAGTAATAGTAGTAGAAGTAGTAGAAGTCATAGTTGTAGTAGTAGTAGTTATAGTAGTAGTAGTAGTAGTTGTAGTAGTAGTTATAGTAGTAGTAGTAGTACCAATAGAAGTACTAGTTGTAGCAAAATTTGTAGTAGCAATTGTAGTAGTTGTAGTAGTAGTAGTTATAGTAGTAATAGTAGTTATAGTAGTGGTAGTATTAGCAGCAGCAGCAGCAGCAGTAGTAGCAGCATTAGTAGTTGCACAAGTGGTAGTAGAATAAGTAGTAGTAGTAGTAGCAGAGGTAATAGCAAAAGTTATTATAGTAAAAATAGCAACAATAGAAGCGTAGTAGTAGTATTAGTAGTAGTAGTAGTGGTGGTAGCATAGTAGTAGTAGTAGTGGTGGTGGTAGCAATAGTAGTAGTAGTTGTAGTAGCAGTTGTTGTAGTAGTGGTAGTAGTGGTAATTGTAGAAGTAGTAGGAATAGTTGTAGTCATAGTACTAGTAGGAGTAGTAGTAGTTCTAGCAAAAGTAGCTATAGTAGTACTACCAATAGTAGTAGCAGTAGTAATAGCGGTTGCCATAGTAGTAGCAATTATAGTAGTAGTGGTAGCAGTAGTAATAGGAGCAACACTAGTAATAGCAGCAGCAGTAGTAATTTTTGTAGTAGTAACAGAAGTAGCTGTAGTAGTAGTAGCAGTAGTGGTGGCAGTTGCCATAGTAGTAGCAGTATTAGTATGAGCAGTCATTGTAGAATCAAGAGTAGTAGCAGCTATCACAGTATCCATAGTAGTAGTCGTAGTAGTAGTAGGAGCTATTGTAGTCATAGTAGTAGTAGTTGCAGGAGTGGTACAAGTAGCAGTAGCATCAGCAGTAGTAGTAGTAGTATAAGTCATAGTAGTAAAAGCAACACTAGTAGCACTAGTAGGAGTAGCAGTAGTAGATGGATTAGTAGTAGTGGTTGTAGGAATAGTACCAATAGCAGCAATTGTCATAGTATTAGTAGTAGTTGTTGTTATTATTGTTGAAGTAATAGTCATGGTAGAAGTAGTGTGAACCATTGTAGTCCCAGTGGTAGTAGTTGCAAGAGTGGTACTAGTAGTAACAATAGTAGTAGCAGTAGTAGTTATACTGGTAGTATAAGTCATAGCAGTAGAAACAGTAGTAGTACTAGCAGTAGTTGTAACAGTAGCAGAATGAGCAGTAGCAATAGTTGTAGGAGTAGCACCAATAGTAGTAGTAGTCATAGTATTAGTATTAGTAGTAGAAGTTATTGTTATGGTTGTAGTAGTAGTAGTAGTAGTACCTGTAGTTGTAGTAGTAGTAGTGGAAGTAGTAGTTGTTGTTGTTGTTGTAGTGGCAATAGTTGTAGTCGTAGTAGTGGAAGTAGTAGTAGAGTAGTAGTTGTAGAAGCAGTAGTTGAATTAGCAGGGACAACAGTAGCAGTAGTAGTATTACTTGCTACATCAGTACTAGCTGTAGCAGTAGTAGTTGCCATAGAAGCAGCAGTACTGCCAATAAAAGTAGCAGTAGTAGCAGTAGTAGCTACAGCAGTAGTTGTAGTAGTAGTAGTAATAGCAACAATAATAGTATTAATATTTATAGTAGTAGTAGTAGTAGAAGCAGTAGCAGTAGTAGTTATAGTAGTGGGAGCAGTTGTTGCAGCCGAAATAGTAGTAGTAGTGGAAGTAATAGTTGTTGCAATAGTTGTTATAGCAATCATAGTAGTAGTATTAGTAGCTACTGTATTAGTAGTAGTAATAGTAATAGTAGTAACAGGAGTTATAAGTGCAGTACTAGTAGTACTAGTAGTACTATTTGTATTAGTAGCAGCAGAATTAGTTGTAGTAGTAGCAGTAGCTGTAGTGGAGAAAGTGGTAGTAGTAGCGAAAATCGTAGTAGTAGTAGAAGTAGCATTAGTCGTGTCAGCTATAGTGGTAGCAGCAATAACAGTAGTAGTACTTGCTGTTGTTATAATAGTAGTAGTACCAATAGCTGTACTAGTTGTAGCAAAAGTTATAGTAGTAGTAGTAGCAGTTGTAGTAATAGTAGTTGTAGTAGTGGTCATATTAGTAGTAGTAGTAGGGGTAGTAGTAGTCATAGTAGCATTAGTAATTACCCAAGTGGTAGAATAGTAAGTAGTAGTAGTAGCAGCAGAAGTAATAACAGATGTCATTGTAGTAAACATAGGAAGAGTATTAGTATAGTAGTAGTAGTATTAGTAATAGTAGTAGTAGTAGTAGCACATTAGTAGTTGTAGTAGTGGTAGCAATAGTAGTAGTAGCAGCAGCAGTAATAGTAGTAGTAGTAGCTATAGTAGTAGTGGTAATAAAGTAGTCGTAGAAGTAGTAGGAGCAGTTGTAGTAGTAGTACTAGTAGGAGTAGTAGTAGTTGTTGCAGGAGTAATACCAGTAGTAGTAGTTATAGTAGTAGAAGTAGTAGATATAGTAGTAGTAGTTGTGGTAGCTATAGTAGTAGTACCACTAGTAGTAGTAGTAGTAGAAGCAGTCACCATAGTAGTAGCAGTGGTATTAGTAGTAGTAGGGGGAGGAGGAGGAGGAGCAACAGTAGCAATAGCACTAATAGTAGTAGTAGTTGTAGTAGTAACAAAAGTAGCTTAGTAGTAGTAGTAGAAGTGCAGTATAAGTAGTAGTAGCAGTTGCCTTAGTAGTAGTAGTAGTAGTAGTATGACTAGTAGTTACAGAATTAGGAGTAGTAGCTATAGTAGCAGTATTTGCAGTAGTAGTAGTAGTAGCAGCAGCAATAGTAGTAGTAGTAGGAGTCATTGTAGTCGTAGTAGTAGTTGTTGCAGTAGTAGTGCGAGTAGTAGTTGTAGTAGTAATAGTAGTAGCAGTTGTTGTAGTATAACTCATAGTAGTAGAAGCAGCAACAGTAGTAGCAATAGTAGTTGTTAAAGAAGTAGTACCAGTAGTAGTAGTAGCCATGGTGCTAGTTGTAGTAGTAGTTGTTATTGTTGTTGAAGTAGTAGGAACTGCTGTAGTCACTATGGTGGTTGTTGCTGAAGTGGAACCTGTAGTACCAATAGTAGTAATTGTAGTAGTTGTTGTATAAGTCATAGTAGTAGAAGCAGTAGTAGTTATAGTAGTAGTAGTAGTAGTTGCAGAAGTAGTACCAGTAGTAGTTGTAGTCATAGTATTTGTAGTAGTAGTAGTTACTGCTGTTGTTGTTATTGTAGTAGTAGTAGCAATAGTAGTAGTCATTGTAGTCGTAGTAGAAGTAGTAGTAGCAGTTGTTGAATTAGCAGCAGTAGTAGCATCTGTAGTAGTAGTACTTGCTACAGCAAAACTACTAGTAGCAGTAGCAGCAATAGCAATAGTATGAGTATTTATAGTAGTAGTAGTAGCAGTAGTAGTAGCAGTTGTAGTAGTAGGAGCAGTTGTTGCAGCAGCAGCAGTAGAAATAGTAGTTACAGCAGTAGTTGTTGTGGCAGCTGTAATAGTAGTATTAGTAGTTATTACAGGAGTAGTAGTAATACAAATAATAGTAGCAAGAGTTGTCATAGTAGTAGTAGTAGTACTAGTAGTACTAGTTATGCTAATAGTAAAAGAATTAGCAGTAGTAGTAGTAGCTATAGTCGTAAAAATGGTAGCAGTAGTGGTAGTCGTAGTAGTAGTAGAAGTAGCATTAGACATGGTGGCCATAGTAGTAGTGGCAATAGTAGTAGTAGTAGTAGCGATAGTAGTAGTAGTAGTAGCAGTAGCAGTAGTGGTAATAGTAGTAGCAATCATAGTCATAGTAGTGGTAGGGTGAGTAACAGTACCAGTTCTAGCAGAAGTAGAAATAGCAGTAGTCATAGTAGTAATAGTTGTGGTAGGAGTAGTACTTGCAAAAGCAGTAGTAGTAGCAGCAGTAATAGTAGTTGCAGTAATATGAGAAGTAGTAGTACTAGTTGTGCTAGTAGTAGTAGTAGTACTGGTAGTAGTACTAGTACTAATAGTTGTAGTTGTAGTACTAGTAGTAGATGTTATAGTAGGAGTACAAGTGGTAGTAGTAGTAGTCCTATTAGTAGTAGTAGTTGTAGTAGTAGTTATGGTAGTAGTGGTAGTTGGAGTAGTTGTAGTAGTAGTTAGGGTTTACTAGTAGTAATTATTGTAATAGTTATAGTAGTAGTAGCAGTAGTAAGTAGTATTAACAAAAGTAGAAGTATTTGTAGTAGTAGTTCTAGTCGTAGGAGCATCAAAAGTAGTAGTAGCTATAGTAGTAATAGTAAGTCATTGTTGTAGTAATAGTAGTAGTAGGAGAAGTAGTAGTAGTGATCATAGTAGGCGCAATAACAGCTGTAGTTGTAGTAGTAGTAGAAGTAGTAATAGTTGTAGCAGAAGTAGCAGTAGTAGCTGTTGTAGTAAAAATAGTAGTAGCAGTAGCAATAGTAGCTACAATGGTAGTAGCAGCAGTAGCAAAAGTAGAAGTAGCAGTAGTCATAGTAGAAATAGTAGTGATAGAACTAATGGCAATGGTTGTAGTAGTAGAAGTAGTAGTACCATTGGTAGCAATAGTGGCAGCAGTGGCAGTAGTAGTAGTAGTATTAGTAGGAATAGCATTAGTAGTAGCGATATCAATACCAGCAGTAGTATTTAGATCATGGTAGTTGTAGTAGTACTAGTAGTTGTTACAATAGTAGTAGCTACATAGTAGTAGTAGTCGTTGTTGCTATTTGCAACAGAGGCAGTAGCGTCAAATGTAGTTGTAGTAGTAGTTGTTGTTGTAGTAGTAGTAGTAGCAGTAATACCAGTCATATTAGTAGGAGCAGTGGTAGCAGTAGTAGCAGCAGCAACCGTAGTTGTTGTAGTTGTATTTGTAGCAGCAGTAGTAGTATGATAAGTAGTTGTAGTAGGGGTAGCGGTAGCAGTAGTAGCAGTAGTAATAGTAGTAGCAATAGTAGAAATAGTAGTAGTTGGATCAGCAACAGTAGTAGTAGAAGTAGTAGTAGCTAGAGTAGTAGCAGCAATAGTAATACAAGTAGTAGTTGTAGAATTTATAGGAGTAGTAGAAAATAGATATTGACGTAATAATAGTAGTAGAAGTTGTATTAGCAATAGTAATAGCAGTAGTAGTTGTAGTATGATAAGTAGTCTCAGTAGCGAAATTAGTAGCAGTACTAGTAGTGGTAGCAGTAGCAGTAGTAGCAGTAGTAGCATAAGTACTAGTAGTAGTATCAGCAGTAGCAGCAGTAGAAGTAGTAGAATTAGTAGTAGCAGTTGTAGTAGTAGTAGTAGTAGTAGCAGAAGTAGTAGTAGCACTCGTAGTAATAGGAGAAGCAGTAGTAGTTGTTACTATAGGAGAAGTAGTAGTTGTTGTTACTATAGGAAAAGTTATTGTTGTAGTAGTAGTAATAGTAGCAGTAGCAGTAGTAGTAACAATAGTTGTAGTGGTAGAAGTAGCAGCAGTAGTAGTATTAGTAGTAGTAATAGTAGTAGTAATAATAGTAGTAATAGTAATAGTAGTAGAAGTAGTAGTAGTACTAATAGTAGTAGTAGTAGAAGTAGTAATAGCAATAGTAGTAATCGTAGCAGTATATGTCATAGTAGTAGAAGCAGTAGTAGCAGAAGTAGTAGTAGTAGCAATAGCAGAAAGGGCAACAGTAGTAGTTGCAGGAGTAGTACCATTAGTAGTAGTAGCCATAGTATTAGTAGTAGTAGTAGTAGTAGTAGTTGTTGTTGTTGTTGTTGTTGAACTAGTACTAGTAGTTGAAATAGTAGGAACTATTATAGTCGTAGTGGTAGTTGTTGTTGGAGTAGTACTAATAATAAATGTAGTAGTAGTTGTAGTAGGATTATAAGTTGTAGTAGTAGAAGCAGTAGTAGTTGTAGTAGCAGTAGTTGCAGTAGCAGAAGGAGTAGTAGTAGTAGTAGTAGTTGTTGTTGTTGTTGTAGTAGTAGTAGCAGTAGTTGTTGTAGCAGTAGTGGAAGTAGTTGTAGCAATAGTGGAAGTAGTAGTTGTAGTAGCATCAGCAGCAGCAGCAACAACAATTGCTACAACAGTATTATTAGTAGCAGTAGTAGTTCTAGTAGTAGCGACAGTACTACCAACAGAAGTATTGGTAGTAGCAGCAGGAGTAGTAGTTGTAGTAGTAGTGGTAATAGCAGAAGCAATAGTATAAGTATTTATGGTAGTAGTAGTAGCAATAGTAGCAGCAACAGTAGCAGTAGCAGTTGTTGTTGCAGCCACATTGATAGTAGTAGCAGAAGTAGGAGTTGAAATAATAGTTATTGTAGCAGCCGTAGTAGTAGTATTAGTAGCTACTACAGGGGTAGTAGTAATAGTAATAATAGTAGCAGGAGTTGCAATAGCAGCAGTAGTAATACTAGTAGCAGTAGCAGTAGTGGCAAAAGTAGTAGTAGTAGAGGTAGGCATAGTAGTAGTAGAAGTAGCATTAGTCATGGTGGCTGTAGTAGTAGCAGCAGTCATAGTAGTAGTTGTAGTAGTAGTCATAGGAGTGGTAGTAGGAGTAGTGGTAGTAGTAGTACTAGTAGAAGTAGTAGTTGTTGTTGTAGTAGTAGTTGGAGTTGTAGTCATAGTAGTAGTAGTTGTAGTTGTAGTAGTTGTTGTAGTAGTAGTAGTAGTAGTAGCAGCAACAACAACAACAGCAGCAGCAGTAGTAGTAGTAGTAGTTGTTGTTGTAGTAGTAGTTGTAGTAGTAGTAGTAGTAGTAGCAGCAACAACAACAACAGCAGCAGCAGTAGTAGTAGTAGTAGTTGTTGTTATTGTAGTAGTAGTAGTAGAAGTAGTAGTAGTAGTAGGAGTAGTAGTAGTAGTAGTAGTAGTAGTAGTAGTAGTAGTAGTAGTAGTAGTAGTAGTAGTAGTAGTTGGGGTAGTACTAGTAGTAGTAGTTGTACTAGTTGTAGTAGTAATAGTTGTAGGAAGTAGTAGTTGTTGTTGTAGAAGTATTTGTAGTAGTAATTCTAGTCGTAGGAGCAACAATAGTAGTAGTAGGTGTAGTAGTAATAATAAGTCATTATAGAAGTAGAAGTAGTCATACTTGCTGGAGTAGTAGTAATCATAGTAGCAGTAGTCGTACCTGTAGTAGTAGGAGTAGTAATAGCAGTATCAAAAGTAGCCGTAGTTGCAATAGTAGTAGAAATAGTAGTAGCAATAGCAGTAGTAGCTACAATAGTTGTAGTAGCTGTAGTAGTAGTGCTAGTAGTAGTCGTAGTACAAATAGTAGTAATAGAAGTAGTAGTAAGAGTTGTAGTTCTAGAAGCAGTAGTAGCATCAGCAGTAGTAGTAGTAGTAGCAGCAGTAGTAGCAGTATTAGTAGCAGCAGTCGTATTCAGATTCATAGTAGTAGTAGTTGTTGTTGTTGTAGGAGCAGTAGCAGTAATCGCAACAGTAGTAGTAGTTGTTGTTGTTATTTTTGGAGTTGCAACAGTGGCAGCAGTGTCAATAGTAGCAGTAGTAGTAGAAGTAGTAGTACTGGCAGTAGTTCTAGTTGTATCAGTAGTAGCACTAGTAGCAGTAGTAGTAGTAGCAACAATAGTAGTAGTAGGAGTAGTTGTAGTAGTTGTCGTAGTATTAGCAGTAGTGGTAGTAATTATAGTTTTAGTACTTGTAGCAGTAGCAGTAGCAGTAGTAGTAGTTGTAGAGTAGTCGAATTAGTAGCAGTTGAAGTAGTAGTAGTTGTATCAGCAATAGTAGTAGTAGAATTAGTAGTAGCTAGAGTAGTAGAAGCAGAAGTAATAGAAGTAGTAGTTGTAGAATTTGTAGGTGTAGTAGTAGTAGCAATAGACGTTATAATAGTCGTAGTAGTTGTATTAGCGGTAGTAGTAGAAGTAGTATGATAAGTAGTCATAGTAGCTGTAGCAGTAGCAGTAATTGTGGTGGTAGTAGTAGGAGTAGTAGTAATGGTAGCCATAGTAGTTGAAGTAGTTGTAGTAGTATTAGCTATAGCAGTAGTAGAAGTAGTAGAAGTAGTAGTAGGAGAAGTAGTAGTAGTTGTTATTGTAGGAGAAGTTGTGTTTGTAGTAGTAGTAATAGTACCAGTAGTAGTAATAGTAGTAGTGGTGGTGGAAGTAGTAGTAGTAGTAATAGTAGTTATAGTAGTAGTAATAGTAGAAGTAGTAGTTGTTGTAGCAATAGTAGTAGTATTAGTTGTAGTGATAATAGAGGTAGTAGTAGTAGTAATAGTAGTAATTGTAATTGTAGTAGTATTAATAGTAGTAGTAGTAGTAGTAGTAGTAGCAGCAGTAGTAGCAATCATAGACGTGGTAACAGTAAGAGTACGAGTTGCAGTATCTGTAGTAGTAGTAGCAGTAGTAGCAATAGCAGCAGCAGTAGCAGTACTAGTAGTAGTTGTTGCAGTAGAATTAGTAGCAGTACCAGTAGTTGTAGCAATAGTAAGAGTACTAGTTTTAGTGGCAGTTGTATCGGTAGTAGTAGTATTCGCTTTAAAAGTTTTCGTTGAAGTAGCAGTAACTGTAGTAGCAGTAGTAGCAATAGTAGTTGTTTTGGTAGTAGCAGCAGTAGTAGTAGTTATTGCAATAGTAGTAGTAGTCATGGTAGTAGTGGTAGTAGTATCATAAGTAGCGGTACTAATAGCAATGGCAGTAGTAGCAATAGTAGCAGTAGTAGTGCTAGTACTAATAGCAGTAGTGGTAGCAATTTTAGTAGTTGTATTAATAGTATTTGTAGTTTTAGCAGTAGTAGTACTAGTTGTGGTCATAGAAGTATTAGTACTAGTTGTAGTCATAGCATACTTGAAGTCATAGTAGTAGCAAAATTTGTGGAAGTGCTTGTAGTAGTAGTAGCAGTAGTGGCAATGGTAACAGTTGTTGCAGTAGTATCAATTGCAGAAGTATTAATATTAGTAGCAGTAGTAGTAACAGTGGAAGATGTAGTAGCAGCTGTATCAGTAGTAGGTGTAGCAGTTGCAACAATAGCGGTAGTAGCAACAGCAGTAGTAGTAGAAGTCGAAGTAGTGCAGTAGTAACAGTAGTAGTAGTCGCAACAGTAGTAGCAATAGTTGTAGTAGGAGCAGTAGTAGCAATAGTAGTAGTAGGAGCAGTAGTAGTAGCAAAAGTAGTAGTTGTAGTTATTGTATTATTATTAGTAGTATTAGCATGAGTAGTAGTAGAAGTAGTAATAGAAGTAGTAGTAGACGTAGTAGTATTAGTAGGTGTAGTAGTAGTAGCAGTAGTTGTAATAGTAGTATCAATAGTAGTAGAAGCAGCAGTAGTAGCAGTATTAGTTGTAGTATGAGAAGTGGTATTTCTGGGGTTCGCAATAGTCGTAGAAGTAGTAGTACTTATAGCAGTCATAGCATTAGTTACAGTTTTAGTAGTAGTAGTACAAGCAGTAGCAGTAGTAGTAGTAGCAGCAATAGAAGCGACAGTAGTAGTAGTAGAGGTTGCAATAGTCTTACAAGTTGTAGCGGTTGTAGCAGTAGTTGTGGTAGTAGTGGTAGTAGCAATAGTAGTTGAAGTGGTAGTAGTATTAGTAGTAGGAGTAGCAACAGTAGCGGTAGTAGTAGCAGTAGTAGCCGCAACAGTGGCAACAATATTAGTTGTAGCAGTTGTAGTAGTAGTAGCAGTAGCAATATAAGTCACAGTAGTAGAAGTAGCAGCAGCAGCAGTAGTAGCAGTGGTAGGAGTAGTAGTAGTAGTAGCAACCATAGTATTAGTTGTGGTTGTAATTATTGTTGTTGTTGATGTAGGAGTAATAGAAGAAGTAGTAGGAACTGTTATAGTCACAATGTTAATAGTTGCAGGAGTAGTACTAGTAGTAACAATAGTAGTAGTAGTAGTAGTAGTAGTAGTAGTAGTAGTAGTAGTAGTGGTATAAGTCATAGTAGTAGTAGTAGTAGCAGATGTGGCAATAGTAGTAGTTGCAGGAGTAGTACCATTAGAAGTAGTAGTCATAGTATTAGTAGTAGTTGCAGTTGTTTTTATTTTTGTAGCAGTAGTAGCGGAAGTTGTAGTGGCGATAGTGGAAGTAGTAGTGGTAGTAGCAGTAGTTGTATTAGAAACAACAGCAGTTGTACTTGCTACCTAGTACTACTAGTAGTAGTAGTATTACCAACTGAAGTAGTAGTAGTAGCAGTAGTAGCGACAGTAGTTTTTATTATTGTAGTAGTAATAGTAGCAACGATAGTAGGAGTATTTATAGTAGCAGCAATAGTAATAGTAGCCGAAGTAGTAGTTGCAGTAGTTGTTGTTGTAGCAACTGTAATTGTAGTATTAGTAGCTACTGTAGCAGTTGTTGTAATAGTAATAATAGTAGGAGTTGTGGTAGCAGTAGTAGTAGTACTAGTAGTATTAGTTGTATTAGTAGTAGAAGAATTAGTAGCAGTAGTAATAGTAGCAGTAGTGGGAAAAGTGGTAGTAGTAGCGGTAGTCGTAGTAGTAGTAGAAATAGCATTAGTCGTGGTGGCTTTAGTGCTAGCAGCAGCAACAGTAGCAGTAGTAGTAGTAGTGGTAGTAGAAGTAGTAGCAGTAGCAGTAGTAGCCGTAGCAGCAGTAATCATCGTCGTAGCAGCATTAGTAGCAGTAGCCGTAGCAGCAGTAGTTGTTGTAGCAGTAGTAGTGGTAGCAGTAGTCATAGTAGTAGTAGTTGCGGTAGGAGTAGTACTAGCAAAAGCAGTACTAGTAGTAGCAATAATAGTAATAGTAGTAGCAGTAGTAGTAGTAGTAGTAGCAACAAAAGTAGTAGAAGTTGTAGCAGGAGTAGGTGTGGTAGTAGGAGTAGTGCTAGTAGTAGTAGTAGTAGTAGAAGTAGTAGTAGTTCTAGGAGTAGTAGTAGTTGGAGTACTAGTAGTGGTGGTGGTGGTGGTGGTGGTGGTAGTAATAGTAGTAGTAGTTGTTGTTGTTGTGGTTGTTGTAGTAGTAGTAGTAGTAGTAGTAGTAGTAGTAGTAGTAGTAGTAGTAGTTGGGGTAGTACTAGTGGTAGTAGTTGTAGTAGTAGTAGCATTAGTAACTAGTAGTAGTTGTTGTAAAAGTATTTGTACGATTAGTACAAGTCTTTGGAGCATCAGTTGTAGTAGTAGCTGCAGTAGTAATAGTAAGTCATTGTTGTAGTATTAGCAACAGTCATACTAGGAGTAGTAGTAGTAGTAACAGTATAGGTAGTAGTAGGAGTAGGTGTAGTAGTAGTTGAAGGCGGAGTAAGAGAAGCTGTAGTTGTAGTAGTAGGTGTTGTAATTGTAGTACTAGTAGTAGTAGGAGGAGGAGGAGGAGATGTAGTCGTTGTAATGGGAGTAGGAGTAGGAGTTGTAGTAGGAGTCGTAATCATTGGAGCAGTGGGAGTAGTTGTAGTAGTAGTAGCAGTTGAAGTAGTAGTAGTAGTAGTAGTAGTAGTAGTAGTAGTAGTAGTAGTAGTAGTAGCTATTGTTGTTGTAGTAATAGTCAGAGTAGCAGTAGAAGTTAGAGTGGGAGTGGGAGTAGAAGTAGTAAAAGTAGTAGTAATAGTATTAGAAGTTTTTCTAGTAATACAAGTGGTAGTAGCACTTGTACTAGTAGTACAATTAGTAGTAGTAGTAGCAGCAGTAGTAACAGCAGTAGTAGTAGTTGTTGTTGTTGTAGTAGAAGTAGTAGTAGTAGTAGAAGAAGAAGAGGTAGCAGTAGTACTTGTAGTAGTAGTACCAGCAGTAGTAGTGGTGGTGGTGGTGGTAGTAGCAGCAGCAACAGTAGTGGTATTCATAATAGCAGTAACAATAGTAGTAGTATCAGTAGTAGTAGCAGTAGTGGCAAGAGAAATAGTAGCAGTAGTTGTAGGAGCAGCAACATTAGAAGTAGTAGAAGTAGCAGCTATTATAGTAGTAGTAGCGGCAACACGAGTAGTAGTAGTTGTAATAATAGTAGTTGTTGTAGCTGTAATAGTAATAGCAATAGTATTAGTTGCAATAGTAGTCATAGTAGCAGCAACAGTAGCAGTAGCAGAAGGAGTAATTGTAATTGCAGTAGGAGTAGTAGTAGTAGTAATTGTAGTAGTAGTTGTTGTTGTAGTAGCAGAGTGCGTAGTAGTAGTAGTAGACGTCATAGGAGTTGTAGTAGTAGTAGCTATAGTTGAAGTAATAGTGGTTTGAGCAGTAGTAGTAGTAGCAGCAGTAGTAGCGACAAGCATAGGAGTAGTACTAGAAGTAGTAGCTAAAATAATAGCAGAAGCGGTAGTAGTAGTTATAGCTGTAGTAGTAGTAGTAGTAGTAGTGTGGTAGTAAAAGCTAGAGTAGTAGTAGTGGTAGTGTTAGTAATAGTAGTAGTACTAATAGCAAAAGTAGTAGAAGCAGTAGAAGAAGTACTAATAGAAATAGAAGTAGTAGCAGTAGAAGTAGTAATAGTGGTTGTAGTAATAACAGTAGCAGCAACATCAGCTGCAGCAGCAATAGTAGTGGTAGTAGTAGAATTACTAGTAATAGTACTAGCAGTAATAGTAGTAGTTGCAGTAGTAGAGGTAGTAGTAGTTGTTGTAGTCGTAGTAGCAACGGCAAGAACAATAGTAGTAGTGTTAGTAGTAGAAACAACAATATTAGCAGTAGCAACAACAACGATAGTAGTAGCCATAATGTTAGTGGCAGTAGAAGTATTTATAGTACTAGTCATTATAGTCATAGACGAGCAGTGGTAGTAGTAGTTGTAGTAGTAGTACATGTAGTAGTAGTAGTAAGAGTCGTAGCAGCAATTATTGTTGTTGTTGCTACTACTACTACTACTACTACTACTACTACTACTACTACTACTACTACTACTACTACTACTAGTACTACTAATACTACTTCCAGTACTACGACACTACTACTGCTACTGCTACTCCTAATGTTGCTACTGCTGCCACTATTGCTTCTACTACCACTACAACCACTAATAGTTCAACTATTACGACTATTACTCATACTACTACTGCCACTATGACTTCTCTTACTACTGCTACAACCACTACTACTACTACTACTACTCCTACAATTCCAATGGCTACACATATTGCTACATCTACTACTCTAGCTGCTACTACTCCCACTGTTACTCCTTGTCCTACTGCTATTGCTACTATTACCAATACTATAACTACTATAGCTACTAGCAGTAATGCTACTACTACTACTTCTTCTAGTACTAGTACTTCTACTGCTACCGCTACGACTGTTGCAACTACTGCTGCTACTACTACTACGGATACTCCAACTGCTACTTCCACTATTGCTACTACTACTACGACCACAACTACTTCAGCTATTACTACTACTACACCTAGTACTACTTGTACTACTATTGCTACTAATACTTCTGCTACACCTCCTACTATTACACCTATTACTATGACTCCTACTACTTCTCCAACAATTACCACTTCTCCTACTACTACGAAAACTACCACTACTACTGCTGCTCCTACTCCTACTGCTACAACTACTACTTCTGCTACTACTATTTCCACTATGGCTACTACTACTAGGACTACTACTACAACTACTACTATTACTACTAGTATAACTACTACTACTTCTACTATGACTACTACTACTGCTACTATGACTACTACTACTGCTTCTATTACTACTGCTGCTACTATTACTACTATTGCAACTGCTACTGCTGCTACTGCTACTACTTCTACAGCTACTACTACCACTATTTCTGCTACTACTACTACAACTTCTACAACTACTACTACACTCCTACTACTAATGCTACTATTCCAACAATAACTATTACTGCTAATACTACTATTACTACTTCCATTCCTACTACTTGTCATATTGCGATAGCTTCTAGTACTCCTAATAATCTTCTTCTACTACTACTATTATACTACTACATCCACTACTACCATTGCTGCCATGACTCATAATGTTAATCCTATAACTACCATAATTACTACTACTCTGACAACTACTACTACAACTACTATAATGACTACTACTACAACTACTACTCCTAATACAACAACCACTACTACTGCTGCTACTACTACTGTTACTACAACTTCTACCACTACGACTACTGTTACTGCTACTACTACTACTACTACTATTACTACTACTACTACTACTACTGTTGCTACCACTACTACTACTCTCGCACCTACTATTACTACTATTACTGCTACTCCTACTATTACAACTACTCCTAATGCTACTACTGCCAATGCGAATACTATCACTACTACTACAACTACTACTACTTCTACTGCTACTACTTCTACTACTAGTACTACTCCTTCAACTGCTATGACTATTGCTACAACTACTACTACTACTTTTACTATTGCTACTGCTACTACTACTACTTCTGCTACTACTGCTACCAATCCTGCTATAATAATAGCTAATACTACAACCACTACTATTACTATAGCTGCTACTACTACTGCTACTAGTAATGCTACTACTGCTACTACTACTACTACAACTACCACTACTACTTCTACTACCACCACTCCTTCGACTACTACTGCTACTACTACTACTCCTACTACTATTGCTACTACTATTGTTGCAACTACTGCTACTACTTTTGCTACCACTGCTACTAATACTACTATAGTTATTGCCCAAAGTAGTAATAGAAGCAGTCGTAGTAGTGGTAGCAGTGGTAGTAGTAGTAGCCGTAGTAGCAATAGTAGTAGTAGTAGCAATCATAGCAGTAGTAGCAAAAGTAGTAATAGTAGTGTAGCTATAATGGTAGTAGAAGTAGTAGTAGTACTACTAGTAGTGGTAGTACTAATAGTAATAGTAGTACTACTAGCATTACAAGTGATAGTGGTAGCAGTAGTAGTGTTACTAGGAGTAGCAGTAGTAGTAGTAACAAAAGTAGTGTTAGTAGTCGTAGTAGAAGTAAAAGTAGTAATAGTAGTTGTAGTAGCAGTTGTAGTAGCAATAGTAGTATTTGTAGTAGTTGCAATAGTATTAGCAGTAGTAGTGGTAGCTGTAGTAGCAGACATAGTAGTGGTAGCAGTAGTAGTAGCATCAATTATTGTAGTAGCTATAGCGGTTGTAGTAGTAGTGGTCATTGTAGCAGCAGTAGGAGAAGTAAAAGTAGTAGTAATAATAGTAGAAGAAGTAGTAGTTGTAGTAGTAGTAGAAGTAGTTGTACTAATAGTAGTAGTACACTAATAGCAGTAGTAGCAATAGGAGTAGTACTAGCAGTAGCAGTAGTAGAAGGAGTAATAATAGTAAAAGCAGTAGTAGCTGCAATAGTAGTAGTAGTAGGAATAGGTGTAGGAGAAATTATAGAAGTAGGTCTAGAATTAGGAGTAGTCATAGTAGCAGTAGCAATAGTTATTGTAGCAAAAATAGTAGTAGTTATAACAGTAGAAGTAATGGCATCAATAGTAGTAGCAAAAGTAGTAGTAGTAGTAGCAATAGCAGCAATAGTCATCACCATAGTAGTAGCAGTAGGAGCAGCAGCAGCAACAGTAATAGCAGTAGCAGAAGCAATAGTAGTTGCAAAATTAGTAGTAGTTGTACTATTAGTAATAGTTGCAGTACTGTTAGTATTTGCAATAGTATCATTGGTATTAGTCGTATAATAGTATTTATAGTAGCAAAAGTAGTAGTAGTAGTAGCAGCACTAGCTTGAGGAGGAGTAGTAGTAGTTGTAGTAGTAGCAGTAGTAGCAGTAGGAGTAGTAGTAGAAGTAGCAGTAGGAGCAATAGAGGCAGTAATAGTTGTAGTGGAAGTCATAGATGTAGTAGTAGTAATAGTAGTTTTGTAGTTGTAGTTGTAGTAGACATAGTGTAGTAGGAGCAAGCCTAGTGGTACTAGTAGTACTAGTAATAGTAGCAGTAGTAGTAAAACTAGTAGTGGTACTGATAGTAGTAGTAGTATCAATAGTAGTAGCAACAGCAGTTGTAGTGTTAGTGATAATAGTAGCAGTAGTAGTAGTAGTAATTGTAGTAATAGCAGCAATAGTGGCATCAGTAGTAGTATCAGTAGCAGTAGAAGTAGCAGTAGTAGCAGCAGCAGCACTAGTAGTAGCAATAGTAGCTAGCTAGCCCTAGTAGTAGTAGTAGCAATAGTAGTAGTTGTAGCAGTGGTAGCAGCAACAACAGCAGCAGTAGTAGTAGGAGTAGCAGTAGTGTAATGATAGTAGCAGTAGTAGCACTAGTAGAAGCGGTAGCATTGGCGGTAATAGTAATACCAGTAGTATAATTAGTGGTAGTAGTAGATGCTAAAGTATTAGCGGTGTGGTAGTAGTAGTAGTAATAATAGTTGTAGTGGATGAAGTAGTGGTAGTTGTAGTAGCAGTATCAACAACAATAACAGAAAGAGCAACAACAGCAAAAGAAGTAGTAGTAGTAGTAGCAATAGCAGTATTGTACTAGTAGTAGCACCAGTTGTAGCATAGTAATAGTAGTAGTAGGAGTAGTAGTAGTAGCAGTTGTATTAGTAGTAGAAGTAGTAATAGTAGTATTAGTAGCAGTAGCAGAAGTAGCAGTAGTATTAGTAGTAGTAGTAGTAGTAGTAGTAGTAGTAGGTGAAGTTGTAGGAGTAGTAGTCATAGTATTAGTAGCAGCAGCAGTAGGAGTAGGTGACGTAGTAGTAGTAGTAGTAGTATCCGTAGCGGCGTTAATAATAGTATTAGTAGTAGTGGTGGTGGTAGTAGGGGTAGCATTGGCAACAACAATGGTAGTAATAGTAATAGAAGCTGGAGCACTACTTGTAGCAGTAGTAATAGTAGTAGTATTAGGAGCTAGAGTAGTAGAAGTTATAGTTGTAATAGTGAAAAGAGAAGGAGCAGTAGTTGTGGTAATAGAAGTAGTAGTAGCAGTTGTTGTTGTTGTGGCTGTAGTAGTAGCAATAGTAGTTAGCAGTAGTAATTGTAGTAGTCGTAGGTGGAGTAATAGCTGTAGGAGTAGTACTAGTAGTAATAGTAGTAGCAACAATAGGAGTAGTAGTGGTACAAGTAGTAGTAGTAGTGGTAGTAGTAGTTCTAGTAGTAATAGTTGTTGTTGTTGTTGTTGTAGTAGTAGTAGCATTTGTAATAGTAGTGGTAGTACTAGTAGAGGTAGTAGTAGTAGTCGTTGTAGTACTAATAAGTGTAGAAGTTGGCCTAGTAGTCGAGGTCATAGTAGTATTTGTTATAGTAGTAGTAATAGTTGTAGTAATAGTAGTATTGTTAGTTGTAGTAGTAGTAGTTATTGTTGTTGTAGTAGCAGAAGCAGCAGCAGTAGTAATAGTTGTTGTTGTTGTTGTTGTAGTAGTAGTTGTTGTTGTGGTAGTACTAAGAGTAGCAGTAGCGCTAGAAGTAGTAGCAGCAGTAGTAGCAGTAGTTGCAACAGTTGTAGAGGTAGCTGCAGCAGCAGGAGTACTTGTAAAAGTGTACTAGTAGTAGCATTAGAAGCTATAGGAGCAGATAAAGTGGCAGTAAAAGTCACAATAGCAGAGGATGTAGTTGTAGTTGTAGCAGCCGGAGCAACAGTAGCTGCAGCAGCCAAAGTAGTAGTAGTAGCAGTATTAGTACTACTAGTAGCAGTAATGTTTGTAGTATTAGTAGTAGTAGTAGCAACAGCAGCACCAGTAGTAGCAATAGTAGTAGAAGTTGCAGCAGTAGCAGTAGTAATAATAGTAGCATTATTAGTAATAGTTGTAGTAGTAGTCGCAGTAGTGGTAGTAATAGATGTAATAGTAGTAATAGAAGTAGTAGTAGTAGCAGTCGTAGTAGTAGTAGCAGTAATATGCATAGTAGTAATTCTAGTAGTAGTTGTAATAGAAGGTGTAGTTTAAGGAGTAGGAGTTGGAGTATACGTACTAAAAGTTGCAGTAGTACTAGTAGTAGTAGTAGTAGTTGTTGTAGTAGTAGTAATAGTAGTAATAGTAATAGTAGTAGTAGTAGTAGTTTTCGTAATTGTAGTAGTATTGGTTGTTGCACTAGGAATTGCAGCTATAGCAGTAACAGTACAAGAAGTTGTTGTAGTAGTGGCAATAGTAGCAGTTCTAGTAGTAGTAGTAATAGTAGAAGTAGTTTTCATAGTAGTTGTAGAAGTTGTAATGCAAATACTAGTAAAAGTGGTAGTATTAGTACTAGTTTTTGTAGTAGTAGTAATAGCAATAGATGTAGTACCAACAGTAGTAGTCGCAGTAGTGGTAGTAGCGGTAGTAGTAGTAGTTACGTTAGTAATCGCAATAATTGGAGTAGTAACTGTAGTAGTAGTTGTTGCAATTGTAGTAGAAGCAGTCGTTGCTATTGTAGTAGTAATAGTTGTAGTAGTGGTAGCAGTTGTAGTAGTAGTAGTAGTATTTGTAGCAATGGGTGTAGTTGTGGTAGTACTACTAGTCGCAACAGTAGTAGTAGTAGTAGTACAGTAGAAGTAGTTGTTGTTGTATTAGTTATAGGAGTACTACTAGTTGTAGTAGTAATAGTAGTAGAAGTTGTAGTATTAGTAGTAATAGTAACAGTAAAAGTAGAAGCAGTAGTAGTAATACTAGTAGTTGTAGTAGATGAAGTAGTAGTACTAGTTCTAGTTGTCGTAGGTGGAGTAGTAGTAGTAGTAAAAGTACTTCTAGTAGTAGTCATAGTAATAGTAGCAGTAATAGTTGGACTTGTAGTACTAGTTGCAATAGTAGAAATACTTGCAGAAGTAGTAGTAGTAGAGGTAGTAGTAGTAGTAGCAGCAGCAGTAGTGGTTGTCATTATAGTAGAAGCAGTAGTAGCAGTAGTATTAGTATTAGCAGTCATTGTAGTAGTAGTTGTAGTACGAGTAGTAGTAGTAGAAGTAGTAGTACTAGTATTAGTAGCGAAAGTAGTAGTATTCGTAGTAGTAGAAGTAGTATTAGTAGCAACAGTAGTTGTTGTAATAAGAGTTGGTGTATGTACGCGTAGTAGTACTAGTAGAAGTTGGGGTAGAAGAAGTGGCAACAGTAGAAG
>RXID01021708.1:128322-170822 GCA_005019695.1 Trichopus zeylanicus subsp. travancoricus
TAGTACTATAAGTAGTAGTTGTAGTAGTAGTAGTAGTAGTAGTAGTAATAAGTAGTCGTAGTAGTAGTAGTAGTGTCGTAGTAGTCGTAGTAGTCGTAGTAGTCCTAACAGTAAGAGAATACGAGTCGACGTAGTAGTAAGCAACAAAACTACAGTAGTATAATAACAATAGTGGTGATAATAGAAGTGTAGTAGTAGTAGTAGCATGTAGTAATAGCAGTATAGTAGTAGTAGTAGTAGCGGTTGTAGTAGTAGTAGGCGTAGAAGTAGTAGTTGTAGCAGTAGGAGTAGTAGTTGTAGAAATGGTAGTAATAGTAGTAGTAGCAACAGTAGTAGTGATAGTGGTAGTAGTTGTAGAAGAAGTGGTAGTAGTAATAGTAGTAGTAGTATTAGTAGTAGTACTTGCAGTTGTACGAGTAGGGGCAAGAGTTGGAGTAGGGGTTATAGCAGTAGTAGTAGTCATTGTTGTTGTAGAAGAAGCAAAATTAATAGTAATTGTAGTAGTATTAGTTTTAGTAGTATTAGTAGTGTTAGTATTAGTATGAGTGGTAATATTAGAAGTAGTATTTGTAGTGTTAGTAGTGGTATTAGTTGCAGAAGTATTAGTACTAGTAGTAAGAGTAGGAGTTGGAGTAATAGTGATTGGAGCAGTGGTGGTAGTAGTAGTAGTAGGAGAGTTGTGGCAGTAGGAGTTGGAGTAGGTGTAGTATCAGTTGTAGTAATAGTACAAGTACTAGTAGTAATAGTAGTGGTAATACGAGTAGTTGTGGCAATAGTAGTAATAGTTGTAGTATTAGTAGAAGTAGCAGTAGTAGAAGTAGCAGCAGTAGTAGTAGGAGTAGTAGTAATTGTAGTAGTTGTGATTGTCGGAGCAGTGGTCGGAGTAGGAGTTGGAGTAGGAGTGGCAGTTTGAGTAGTAGTAGTAGTAGGAGGAGGAGGAGGAGTAGTAGGTGTAGAAATAGAAGTAGTAGTTGTGGATGCAGTAATAGTTGGACTAGTCGTCGTAGTAGGAGTAGTAGTAGTAATAGTAGCAGTAGTAGTAGAAGCAATAGTAGTAGTAACAACAGATGTACTAGCAGTAGTAGGAGTAGTAGTTGTACTAGTTGTAGTAGTAGTAGAAGTAATAATAATAGTAGTAGAAGTACTTGTAGCAATAGTAGTAATATTAGTGGAAGTAGTAGTAGTAGTGGTATTAGTCGTAATAGGTGTAGTAGTAGTAGTTGTTGTAGTTGCAACAGTCATAGTAGTACTAGTAGAAGTAGCAGTAGTAGTTGCAGCAATAGTAGTAGTAGTTGTAGTAATAGTAGTAGTTGTTATTGTAGTAGTCGTAGTAGTAACTGCAATAGCAATAGCAGTAGTAGGAGTTGCATCCGCAGCATCCGCAGTAGTAATAGTTGTTGTGGTACTTGTAGTCATACCAGTACTAGTAGTGGTTGTTATAGTAATAGTTGCTGAAGTAGTAGCTGTAGTAGTAGTACTTGTAGTAGTAGTCAAAGTTGTTGTAGTAGTGGTAGTACAAGTAGTAGTAATAGAAGCAGAAGTTGTAGCAGTAGCAGTACTTGTAGCAATAGTCGAAGTTGTTGTAGTAGTGGTAGTACAACTAGTAGTAATAGTAGTATTGGTAGAAGCAGTAGTTGTTGTAATAGGAGTTGGTGTAGGAGTAGGGGTAGTAGTAGGAGTAGGGGCAGTTGTAGCTACAGTAGTAATAGGAATAGTAGGAGTTGTAGTAGTTGTTATAAGAGTAGTAGGAGTAGTAGGAGAAGTAAAAGCAGGAGCTGTAGTTGTAGGAGCAGCAGTAGTCGTAGTTGCACAAGTTGTGGTTGTAGTAGTGGTATTTGCAATTATAATTGTAGTAGTAGTAGTAGTAGTAATAGCAGTTGTTGTAGTAATAGAAATAGTATTAGAATTAGTTGTAGCAATAGTAGTAGTAATATTAGTAGTAATAGTAGTTTTAGTAGTAATAGGTATAGTAGTAGTAGTAGTATTTGTAGCAACAGAAGTAGTAGTAGTAGTTGCAATAGTAGTAGTTGCCGAAGTAGTTGTAGTAGTTGTAGTAGGAAGAATAGTAGTAGTAATAGTAGTAGTAATAGTAGTAGTTGTAGTTGTAGTAGAAGTAGCAACAGCAAGGGTAGTAGTAGAAAAAGTGGTTGTTGTAGAAGCAGTTGAAGAAGGAGTCATAGTAGTAGTGGAAGTAGTAGTCTTAGTAGTCATAGTAGTAGTAATTTTTGTAGTAGTAGTAGAAGCAGTAGCAGCAGCAGCAGCAGTATCAGTTGGAGTTGCGGTAGTAGTGGTTGGAGTATTCATAGATGTACCGAAACGAGTAGTAGAAGTAGTAATAGTAGTAGTAGTAGTAGTTATTGTTGTTGTTGTTGTTATAGCAGTAGTAGTAGCAGCAAATATAGCAGTTGAAGTAGCAGTAGGAGTAGCAGAATGAGTAGCAGTAGCAGTAGAATTAGTTAAAGTAGTAGTAGTAGCAGTAGTAGTATTAAAAGTAGTAATAGTGGCAGTTGTTGGTGTAGTAGCAGTGCTAGTAGTCAAAGTTGTAGGAGTAGTGGAGTTGTAGTAGCGGTAGTAGTAGTAGTAGAGGGAGTAGCAGTAGCAGTAGTAGCAAGAGAAGTAGCAGTAGTAGTAGTAGTCATAGTAGTACTACTAGTAGGAGTGGTGATAGAAGTAGTTTTTGGAGTAGCAACAAAAGTAATAGCAGTAGTTGTAGTAGTAGCAGTAGTAGAAGTACTAGCAGTTGTAGTAGTCCAGGTAGTGGTAGTAGTAGTAGGAGTAGTAGTAGTCGCAGTAACAATAGAAGTAGTAGTAGTAGGAGTAATAGAAGTAGAAGAAGGAGTAGCAGTTGTAGTTGTAGTTGTAGTAGTAGTAGTCGCAGTAGTAGTAGTAGTAGCGTTAGTAGTAGTTGTAGTCTTAGTAATAGTAGTACTAGTAGTAGTAGGAGTAGTAGTAGTTGTTGTAGTAGTACTTCTTATAGTAGTAGTTGTTGTTGTAGAACTAGTAGTAATAGTAGTAGTAGTAGTAGTACTAGCAGTAATTGTTGTTGTTGTTGTTGTAGTAGTAGTAGTTGTAATAGTAGTTGTAATAGTAGTATTATAGTAATATTAGTAGTAGTAGCCGTAGGTGTAGAAGTAGCTGTAGGAGTTCGACTAGGAGTAGCCGTAGTAGTAATAATACTAGCAGTAGTACAAGTAGGAGTTGGAGTAGTAGTAGTAGGAGTAATAGTAGCAATACTTGGAGTAGTAGTAATACTAGTAATAGTAGTAGTAGTAGTTATAGTAGTAGTGGTAGTAGCAAAAGTGATTATTGTAGAAGCAATTGTAGTAGGAGTCGTAGTAGTAGTGAAAGTAGTAGTATTAGTAGTCATAGTAGTAGTACTTTTGGTAGTAGTAGTAGAAATAGTAGCAGCAGCAGTAGTAGCAGTAGCAGCAGTAGTAGTAGTATTAGTTGGAGTAGTAGTAGCGGTTGGAGTATTAGTAGATGTACCAATACGAGTACTAGAAGTAGTAATAGTAGTAGTAGTTGTTATTGTAGTAGTTGTTGTAGTAGTAGTGTTAGCAGCAGCAATTGTAGTAGTAGAAGTAGCAGTAGGAGTAGTAGGAGTAATAGTATTAGCAGCAGGAGCAGTTGTAGTGGTAGTAATAATAGTCGCAGTTGCTGGAGAAGTAGCGGTGCTAGTAGTCAAAGTTGTAGGAGTAGTGTACTAGTAGTAGCAATAGTAGTAGTAGTAGAGAGAGTAGCAGTAGTAGTGGTAGCAGGAGTAGTAGTGTAGTAGTAGCAGTACTAGTAGCACGAGTAGTTGTAGGAGTAGTTTTTGGAGTAGCAACAGAAGTAATAACAGTAGCTGTGGTAGCAGCGGTAGTAGTTATAGTAGTAGTACTATTAAAAGTAGTAGCAGTAGTAGTAGTAGAAGTACTAGTAGTGGTAGTAGTCATAGTTGTAGTAGTAGTACTATTAAAAGTAGTAATAGTAGCAGTAGTAGAAGTACTAGTAGTGGTAGTAGTCCTATTAGTGGTAGTAGTAGTAGGAGTAGTAGTAGTAGCTGTAGCAATAGAAGTAGGAGTAGTAGAAGTAGAAGGAGTAGCAGTTGTAGTTGTAGTAGGAGTAGTAGTCATAGTAGTAGTAGAAGTAGTAGTAGTAGTAGCATTAGTAGTAGTTGTTGTCTTAGTAGTAGTAGTAGTTGTTGTTGTTGTAGTAGTAGTAGTAGTTGTAGTGGTAGTTGTCCAACTTGTAGTAATGGTAGTAGTAGCAGTAGTACTAGTAATACTACTACTAGTAGTAGTAGTAGAAGCAGCAGCAGTAGTTGTTGTAATAGTAGTAGTAGTAGTAGTACTGTAGTAATACTAGTAGTAGTAGTCGAGGTGTAGAAGTAGCTATAGGAGTTGTACTAGGAGTAGCAGTAGTACGAGTAGGAGATGGAGTAGGAGTAGTAGTAGTAGTAGGAGTAACAGCAGTAGTAGTAATAGTAGTAGTTGTAGTTATAATAGTAGTAGCAAAAGTAGGGGTAGTAGTAACGAAAGTGGTTGTTGTAGAAGCAATTGTAGGAGTTGTAGTAATTGTTGTTGTTGTTGTAGTAGTAGTATTGGTCGTAGTGGTATTAGTACCTGTGGTAGTATGGTTAGGAGTATGAGTGGCAGTAGCAGTTGGAGTTGGAATAGGTGTAGTTGAAGTGGTAATAGTAATAGAAGTAGTAGCGGTAGTAGCAGCTGCAACAATAGTAGTAGTAGTAGTAGTAGTAGAAATAGGAGTAGTAATGGTGATAGTAGTGACAGTAGTAATAGTAGTAGTAGTAGTACAAGTAGCAAAAATAGTAATAGTAGTAGTAGTAGGGGTGGTAATAGTTGTAGTAGTTGGAGTAGGAGTGGCAGTACGAGTTGGAGTAGTAGCAGCAGTACTAGCTAGAGTAGTACTAGTAGCAGTACTAGTAGTAGTATTAGTACTCATTCTAGTAGTAGTAGTAGCAGTACTAACAGTGGTAGAAGGCATTAGTAGTAGTTCCAGTATTAGTGCTTGTAGTAGTAGTAGTAGTTGTTGTTGTTGTAGCAGTAGTATTAGTAGTAGTAATAGTAGGAATAATAGGTTTAGTAGTCGGAGTAGTAGTTGTAGAAGTAGTACTAATTGTAATAGTAGCAATACTAATTGTAATGGCAGTAGTTGTAGTAGTAGGTGTAGTAGCAATAGTAATAATAGTAGTAGTACAGCAGCATCAGAGCAGTAATAGTAGTAGTAGTAGCAGTAGTTGGTGTAGTAGTATTAGTAATAGTAGTAGTAGTATTAGTAGTAGTAGTAATAGGAGCAGTAGTAGTACTAGTAAGTGAAGTAGTTGGTGTAGAAATTGTAGTACAAGTAGTTGTCATTGTTGTAGTGTTAGTAGTTGTAGTAATAGTGGTAGTAGCAGTAGCAGTAGCAGTAGTAGTGTTAGCAAAAGCGGAAGTAGGAATAGTAGAACTAATGGTTGTAGTAGTCGTAGTAGTAATAGTAGAAGTTGTTATACTAGTAGTGTTAGTAGTGGCAGGAGTAATAATAGTAGTGGTAAAAGGATTAGCAATAGATGTAGTAGTAGTGCCAGCAGTAGCCACAACAAGAGGAGTAGTAGAAGTTGTACTAGTAGTAGAAGTAGGAGTAGTAGTTGGAGTAGTTTTAATAGCTGTAGTAGTAGTAGTAGAGGTAGTAGTAGTAATAGCAGTAAGACAAGTTGAGTTGTAGTAGTGGTCGTAGTAGTAGTAGTAGCAGTAGTAGTAAAAGTTGTAGTTGTGGTCGTGGTAGCAGTAGGAGAAGTTGTAGTAGTAGTTGTAGCAGCAGTAACAAATGTAGAAGAAGAAGAAGTAGTAGTAGTAGTAGTAGTAGCAGTAGTAGCTATAGCTATAGCGGTAGTTGTTGTTGTAGGAGAAGTAGTAGTAGTAGAATTAGCAATAGCGGTAGTTGTTGTAGTAGGAGAAGTAGTAGTAGTTGTAGTAGCAGCAACATACGTAGGACAAGTAGTAGTAGTTGTTGCTATGGCAGAGGTAGTTGTTGTAGACAAAGTAGTAGAAGTAGTAGTAGTAGTAGGAGAAGTGTTTGTGGTAGTTGTTGTCACAGAAGTAGTATTTGTAGTAGTAGAAGCAATTGTAGCAGTTATTGTAACAGTTATAGTAATAGTAACAGTAGTAGAAGGAGTAGTAGTAGTGGTGGTGGTGGTAGTAGCAGCAGTAACAACAGCAGCAGCAGCAGCAGTAGCAGCAGCAGCAGTATTACAAGTATAACTAGTTGGAATAGTAGTAGTAGTAGAAGAAGTTGTAGCAGTAGTAGCAATTGTAGTATTAGTAGTATCAGCAGTAGTAGCAATAGTAGTAGTTGTAGCAGTAGCAGCAGCAGTAGCGGTAGTGGTAGTAGTAGTAGTAGCCATAGCACAAGTAGTAGCAATTGTAGCAGTGGTAGCAGTAGTAGAAGTAGTACTAGTAGTAGAGTAGAGGTAGCAGTAGGGGTTGTACTTCTAGTAGTAGTTGCAGTAGTAGTAGTAATTTTAGATTTTGTAGCAAAGGTAGGAGTAGCAACAGCAGCAGTTGTTGTAGTACCAACAGTAGTAGTAGTAATCGCGGCAGCAGCAGTAGCAGTAGTAGTAGTAGAAGTGCTAGGACTTGTAGTAGTAGGAGTATTAGACTTAGTAGTATTAGTAGCAGCCGCAACATCAAGAGTTGCAGTTAGAGAAGTAGAAGTAGTAGCAGTGTCAATAGAAGTCGTGGCTGTACTAGTAGTACAAGTACCAGTACTAGTAGTAGGAGGAGGAGTAGTAGTAGTAGTAGTAAATGTAGTATTAGAAGTAATAGTAGTTGTAGTAGTAATAGTAGTAGTAATAGTAGGAGGAGGAGTAGTAGTAGTTGAAGTAGGAGGAGTAGTAAAAGTAGCTGTTGTACTAGCAGTAGAAGTAGTAGTAGTAGCAATAATAATAGTTGTTGTTGTAGCAGGAGTAGTTGCGGTGGTATTAATAGTAGTAGCAGAGGTAGTATCATTAATCGAAGCTGTATGAGTAGTAGAAATAGTAGTCGAAGCAGAAGTAGTAGTAGGTGAAGTAGTTGTAGTACAAATAGTAGCAGTAGTAGAAGTAGTAGTAATTATAGTATTAGATGTCGAAGGAGTAGTAGTAGTAATATTAGTATTCGTAGGTGTAGTAGTAATAGTAATAGTAGTTATAGTAGTAGTGGTGGTTGTTGTTATTGTTGTTGTTGTTGTTGTGGTTGTTGTAATAGTAGCAGTAGTAGTACGAGTAGCACTAGTTGTAGTAGTTCTAGTTTTAGTAGTAGCAGCTGCAGCTGTAGTACTAGCAGTAGCAGCAATAATAGTAGTAGCAATAGTGGTAGTTGCGGTGGTAGAAGTAGTAGTAGCAATAGTAGTAAGAGTAGTACCAGTAGTAGTAACTATTGAAGTAGCAGTAGTAGTAGTAGTAGGGGTAGGAGTAGGAATAGTAGTAATAGTAGTTGCTATTATTGTTGTTGTTTTAGTAGTAGTAGTAGTAATAATACTAGTAGTAGTAGTAGCAGTAGTACTAGTTGTTATTGTTGTTGTAGCAGTAGTTGTAGTAGTAATAGTGGTAGTAGTGGTAGTAGCAGGAGTAACAGTAGTAGTAGTAGTAGTAGTAGTAGTAGTAGTTGTTGTTGTTGTTGTTGTTGTTATTGTTGTCATATTAGTAATAGTAGTAATAGTAGTTGCAACAGTTGTTATTGTAGCAGTAGCAGTAGTAGTCGTATTAGTAGTAGTAGTAGCAGTAATAGTAGTAGTAATAGCTGTAGTAGGAGTTGTAGTAGCAGCCGTCATAGTAGTGGTAGTAATATTAGTATTAATCGTAGTTGCAGTAGTAGTAGTGTTATTAGTAGCAATAGGAGTAGTGGCAGTTGTAGTAGTAGCAAGAGTATTAGTAGAAGTAGGAGTGGTAGTTGTAGTAGCTGTAGTATTATCAATAGTAGGAGTAAAAGTTGGAATAGTATTAGTCGTTTCAATAGTAGTAGTTGTTGTTGTT
Organism: Trichopus zeylanicus subsp. travancoricus; assembly: GCA_005019695.1. Taxonomy (NCBI): domain Eukaryota; kingdom Viridiplantae; phylum Streptophyta; class Magnoliopsida; order Dioscoreales; family Dioscoreaceae; genus Trichopus; species Trichopus zeylanicus. The sequence goes on from RXID01021708.1 coordinate 136,316, forward strand.
GTAGTTGTAGTAGTAGTAGTAATAGTAATAGTAGTAGCAGTAGTAGTATGACTAGTAGTTGTGGTAGTAGTATTAGTAGTATCAGGAGTTGCAGTAGTAGTAGTTATAGTTGAAGTAGTAGTAGTAGTAGCCATAGTAGTTGTAATTGTGGTGGTATAATTAGTAGGAGTGGCGGTTGGAGAAGTTGAACTTGTAGTTGCAGCAATAGTGGTAGTAGAAGTAGTAGTGATAAAAGTAGTTGTTGGAGTAGTAGTAGTGCTAGTAGTAGTAGTTGTTGTAGTTGTAGTAGTAGTAGTAGTAGTTGTTGTTGTTGTAGTAGTAGTAGTAGCAATTGCAGTAGTAGTAGCAGTGGTACTAGCATTAGTAGTTGTAGTTCTTGTAGTAGTTTTTATTATTGTACTAGTACTAGTGTAGTAGTAGAAGTAGTGGGAGTAATATTAATAGTCATAGTAGTTGTCGGAGTAATAGTTGTTGTTGCAGTTGTAGCAGTAGTAGTGTAGTAGTTTTAGTAGTTGTAGTAGTAGTAGTATAGTGGTTCTGGTAGTAGTTGTTGTTGTTGTAGTAGTAGTTGGAGTGTTAGGAGTAGCAGTAGTAGTAGGAGTAGAGTAGGAGTAGTAGGGGTCCTAGTATAGCAGTAGTAGTATTGGTAGTAGTAGCTGCAGCTGCAGTAGTAGTAGTAAAAATAATAGTTGTAACAGAAGTAGTTGTAGCAGCAACCGTAGTAGTACGAGCAGTTGTAGTCATAGTAGTTGTTGTTTTTGTAGTTGTAGTTGTTGTGGTAGTTGTCGAAGTTGTTGTGATAATAGTAGTAGTGGCAGTAATAATAATAGTTGTAATAATAATAATAGTAGTATTAGTAGCGGTAGTAGCAGAATTAGTATTGGGAGTCATAGTAGTAGTCATAGTAGTAGAAGTAGCCGGAGCAGCAGTAGCAAGAGTAATATATTAGTAGTAGAAATAGAAGTAGTAGTAGCAGCAGCAACGGCAGCAGCAGTAGTAGTAGTAGTAGCAGTAGTAGAAGGAGCAGTAGAAGTTGTAGTTGTAGTAGAAGTAGTGGTAATTACAATAGTAGTCGTAGCAGTTGTAATTGTAGTAATAGTAATAGTAGCAGCAACAGGAGCAGTCGAAGTTGCAGTATTAGTGTAGTAATAGTAATAGTGGTAGTAGTTGTTGTAGTAGTATAGGCAATAGTAGTAGTAGTAATGTTAGTAGAAGCAATAATAGGAGTAGTAGTAGTAATAATAGGAGTAGAGTTATAATAGCACTAGCAGTAATAGTAGCAATAGTGGAAGTAGTAGTAGTAGAAGCAGAAGTTGTAGTAGTAGTAGAAGTAGAAGTAGTAGTAGTAGCAAAGTACTACCGACAGTAGCAACAATAGAAGTTGTAGTTGCAGTAGTAGTCATAGTAGTAGTAGTCATAGTAGCAACCCAAGTAGTAATAGTGGTAGTGCTAGTAGCAACAGCAGTAGTAGTAGTAGTAGTAGTGGTAGTAGTAGCAGTAGTAGAAGTATTAGTAGCAGAGGTTGTTGTTGTCGTCATTATTGTCGTAGAAGTAGTAATAGTATCAGGGGCGGTACTAGTATTAGTTGCAGTAGTAATAGTAGAAGTAGTAGTATTAGTAGTAGTAATAGGATTAGTAGTAGTCATCGTCGTCGCAATAGTACTAGCAATAGAAGTAGTAGCAGTAGTTGGTCTAATAGTAGTAGTAGTAGTGGTTGTAGTAGTACACCTAGCAATAGTAGTAGAAGTAGTAGAAGTAGAAGTAGTAGTAGTGGTAGAAGTAGTAGTAGTAGTAGTAGTAGTAGTAGAAGTTGTAGTAGTTGTAGTAGGTGTAGGAGAAGAAGTATTAGCAGGAACTAAAGTATTATTAGTAGCAGTATTGGGAGTACTAGTAGTAGCAGCAGTAGTAGTATAAGTTGCAACAGTAGAAGCAGTAGTAGTACTAAAAGCAGTTGTAGAAGCAATAGTAGAAGTAGTCGTAGCAGTACTAGTTGTAGTAATAGTAGTAGGCGTAGGAGCAGGAGTAGTGTAGTACAAGTAGTAGTAATTGTAGCAGTAGTAGTAGTAGAAGTCATAGTAAAAGTAATAGGAGTAGTAGTAGTAGCAATAGGAGAAGTTGCATTAGTAGTACTAGTAGTAGTATTAGCAGTAGGAACAGCAGCAAGAACAGTAATAGTAGTAGTAGCTACAGTAGTAGAAGTAGAAGTAGCAATAGCTATAGAAGTAGTAGTAGTAGTAGTAGCAGAAGTGGTTATTCTTGTTGTTATAGTAATAGTAGTAGTAGTATTAGTAGTAGTAGTAGTACTAGTACTACTACTAGTTCTAGTATTAGTAGTCGTAGCAGTAATAGTAGTAGTAGTAGTCGGAGTAGTAGTAGTCATAGCAGTTATAATAATAGAAGTAGTTGTAATCGTAGAAGTATTTACAGTAATAGTACTAGTCGCCAGAGTAGTAAAAGTAGCCATAGTAGAACTAGTAGTAGCGATAGTAGCAGTAGAAATAATAGTAGTAGTAGTAGCAGCAGTAGAAGTAGTAGTAGTAGTAGTAGTAGTAGTAGTAGTAGTAGTAGTAGTAGTAGTAGTAGTAGTAGTAGTAGTAGCAGCAGCAGCAGCAGTAGTCGTATTAGTAGGAGTTCCAGCAGCAGCAGTTGCAGTAGTAGAGGTGATAGTAGCAGCAGCAGTAGAAGTAGAAGCGGTAATTGTAGTAGTAGTAGCATTGGTAGGAGTAGTAAAAGTAGTAGTAGTGGAAGCACTAGCACTACTACTACTACTACTACTATTACTATTGCTGCTACTGCTAGTAGTAGTCGTAGTCGTAGTAGTAGTATTACTTGTAGTAATAGGAGTATTAGAAGTAGTTATAGTAGCAACAGTAATAGTTGTAGTAGTAATAATAGTAGTAGTAATAATAGTAGTAGTAATAATAGTAGTCATAGTAATAGTAGTAGTAGTAGTTGAAGTAGCAAGAGAAGTTGTTGTAGTAGTAGCAGTTGTAGTAGTTGTTGTAGTAGTAATATTAGTGGTAATATAAGTAGTAGTAGTCACAAAAGTAGTAGTTATAGTAGTAGTGGTGGTAGTAGTAGTAGTCGGAAGAGTAATAGCAAAAAGAGTAGTAGAAATAGTAGCAATAGTAGTAGTCGTAGTAGTAAGAGAAGTAATGGTTGCTGTTGTAGTAGTTGTAGCAGTAGTACTATTGGTAGTTGTAGTAGTAGCAGTAGTACTAGTAGTTGTAGTAGTAGTTTTAGATGAAGTAGTAGTGGTAGCAGTAGAAGTATTAGTAGTAGTAGAAGAAGTAGTAGTAGTAGTAGCAGTAGTTGTAGTAGTAGTGTAGCAGTTGTAGAAGTTGTATTAGCAGCAATCATAGTAGTAGTAGTAGCTGTTGTTGTTATAGTTGTAGTAGTAGTAGTAATAGTAGGAGTACCTGTAGTAGTAGTTGTTGTAGTACTTGTAGTAGTTGTAGTAGTAGAGTAGTAGTAGTAGTAATAGTAGCAGTAGTAGCAGCAGCAGTAGTAGTACTATCGGTAGTAGTATTAGCAGTAGCAATAGTTGTTGCAGTGGTAGTAGTAGTAGTAGTAGTATTTGCAGTAGTTGTAGTAGCAATACTAGTCGTAGTCATTGTAGTAGAATTAGTAGTAGTAGTAGTAGTAGTAAAATTAAGAGTAGTAGTTGTTCCAGTAGTTGTAGTGTTGGTGGTGGTAGGAGTTGTAGTGTTGGTAGAAATAGTAGTAAGAGTCGTTGTTGTACGAGTACTAGTAGTATGAGTACTGGTTGATGTAGTAGTAGTATAGTATTTGCAGCAACAGCAATAGTAGTAGAAGTTGTTATAGTAGTTGTAGTCGCAGCAGCGGCGGCAGCGGTCGTAGTAGTAGTACTAGTCGTAAGATTAGTAGCTGTAGTCGTAGTAGAAGTTGTAGTAGCAGCAGCCACAGCAAGAGTAGCAGCAGTAGTAGTCGTAGTAGCAGTAGCAGTAGTGGCATTAGTAGTAGGAGTAGCCGTAGTACTTGTTGTTGTAGCAGCAGCAACAGTAGTAGTAGAAGTTGGAGTAATAGTAGTTGTAGTAGTAATTGTAGTAATAAGGGTAGTAGTAGTAGTCATAACAGCTGTAGAAGTAGTTGTAATATCCGTAGTAGTAGTTGCAATAGTAGCAGAAGTAGAAGTAGCAGTAGCAGCAGCAGTAGTAGTTGGAGAAGTAGTTGGTCTAGTATTAGTAGGAGTTGTAGTAGTAGTAGTAACAATAGTAGTAGTTGTAGCAGAAGTACTAGTAGTCATAGTAGTGGCAGTAGTATTAGCAGTAGAAGTTGTAGCAAAAGTAATAGTAGTAGTAGTATTATTAGGAGAAGCAATTGTAGTAGGAGTGGTAGTTGTAATAGTAGTGATCATAGTAGTAGTGATAGTAGTAGTAGAAGAAGAAGAACAAGTTGTCATAATAGCAGCAGCGACTACAATAGTAGTAGTAGTAGCAGTAGCAGTCGTAGAAGTAAGAATTGTTATAGTTGGAGTAGCAGCTGCAGTAGTAGTACTAGTAATAGTAGTAATAGTCGGAGCGTTAGGAGGAGGAGTTGTAGTAGTAGTAGTAGCAGTAGTATTAGTAGTAGAAGAAGTAGTATTAGTCGTTGTAGTAGTAGTAGTGATAGTAGTAGTAGTAGTGGTAGTAGTAGTACTAGTCGCAGTAGTAGTAGTAGTTGTAGCAATAGTAGTAGTAGCAGTAGTAGTAGAAGAAGTTGTAGGAGCAGCAGTAACAGTAGTAGTGTAGCAGTGGCAGTAGTAGTTGTGGCAGTAGCATAAATAGTAGCAGTAGTAATAGTAATAATACCTGTAGTAGTAGTAGTAGTAGTAGTAGTAGTACTTGTAGTAGTAGTAGGTATGGTAGTAGAATTAGTAGCTGTAGTGGCTCTAGTAGTAGTAGTAGTGGCGATAGGTGTTGTAGTAGTAGTAGCTGTAGTCGTAGTAGTAGTGATTGTAATTGTTGTAGGAGTACTAGTAGTAAGAATACGGGTAGATGTAGTAGTAGTGTAGGACTAGTAGCAACAGTACCAGTTGGAGTACTACTAGCAACAGTTGTAGTAGTTGTAGTGGTTGTAGCAGTAGCTATAGCAGCAGCAGAAATTGCAGTAGTACTAGTAGTAGTAGTAGTAGCAACAACAACAATAGGAGTAGTAATAGTAGTAGTAGCAGTAATAGTAGCAGCAGCAGAAGTAGTAGTGGAAGTAGCGGCAGCAATAGAAGTAGTAGAAGTTGGAGTAATAGTAGTTGTTGTAGTAGTAGTAGTAGTAATAAGAGGACTAGTATTAGGAGTTGTAGTAGCTGTTGTAGTAGTTATTGTAGTAGCAGCATTAGTAGTTGTAGAGTAGTCATTATGTCGTTGTAGTTGTAGTCGCAGGAGTAGTAATGGTACTAGTAGTAGTAGTAGTAGTAGTAGGAGTAGTAGTAGTCGTAGTCGTAGTAGTAATAGTAGTAGTAGTAGTGTTGTACTAGCAGTAGTGGTAGCAGAAATAGTAGCTATAGTAATAGTAGTAGAAGTAGTAGTTGTAATAGTAGTAGTTGTTGTTGTAGTAGTAACAGTTGTGGTAGTAGTAGTACTAGTAGAAGCAGTAGTTATAGTAATAGTAGTAGAAGTAGTAGTTGTAATAGTAGTAGTAGTAATTTTAGTAGTAGCAGTTGTTGTAGTAGTAGTACTAGTAGAAGCAGTAGTTATAGTAATAGTAGTAGAAGTAGTAGTTATAATAGTAGTAGTTGTTGTTGTAGTAGTGGTAGACTTAGCAGCCGTAATTGTAGTAGTAGTAGTAGCCGTAGTAGAAGTAGTAGTTGTAATAGTAGTCATAGTAGTAATATTCGCAGTAGTAGTTATTGTAGTAGAAGACGTTGTTATTGTTGTTGTTGTTGTTGTAGTAGTAGTAGTTCTAGTAGCAGTTGTGCTAGTCGCAGCAACTGCAGCAGCAGTAGCAGTAGAAGTACAAGTTGTAGCCTAGAGGTAGTACTAGTAGTTTTAACTATAGTAGTAGTGTAGTAATAGGAGCAAAACTAGTAGTAGTGGAGGCAGTAGTAGTAGTAGTAGAAGTAGTAGCTGTAGGAGGAGTAATAGTAGTGGTAGTCATTGTAGCAGCAGTAGCAGTAACAACAGTAGTAGTAGTAGTAGTAGTAATAGTAGTAGCAGTAGTAGTAGTAGTTGTTGTTGTTATTGTTGTTTTGGTAGTTGTTGTTATTGTTGTTGTTGTAGTAGTAGTAGATGTAGCAGTAGTGATAATGGTAGTGGCAGTAGTAGTTGAACTAGTAGTAGTAGCAGCAATAGTAGTAGCAGAATTAGTAGCCGAGGTAGTAGAAGTAGCCCTATTAGTAGTAGTAGTAGTATTAGTAATAGTCGAAGCAGTAGTAGTAGTAGTTGTTGTTGTAGTGGCATTAGTAGTAGCAACAGTAGCAGTACTAGTCTCCGTTGTAGTAGCAATAGTCGCATCAACTGTAGTTGTAGTAGAACTAGTAGTAGCGGTAATAGCAGCAGCAAGAGTAGTGTTGTAGTAGTTGTAGTAGTAATAGCCGTAGTAGCAGTAGTAGTATCAATAGTAGTAGCAGTAATAGTACTAGTAGCAGCAGTCATTGTAGCTATAGTTGTAGTAGTAGTAGTAGTAACTGTAGTAGTAGCAACAATAGTAGTGGCAGAAGCCATAGTAGTAGCAATACTTGTAGTAGTCGTAGTAGTAGAGGTGGTAGTAGTAGTAGGTGTTATAGCCGCTGAATTGATAGTGGCAATAGTAGTAGTAGCAGTAGAAGTAATAATGGTTGTTGTAGTAGTAGTAGTTGCAGTCGTAGAAGTGGTAGCAGTAGTTGTAGTAGGGGTAGTAGTAGTAGCAGCAGTTGTAGCAATGGTAGTAGTAGTGGTAATAGTAGCAATAGTAGTCATAGCACTAGTAGCAGAAGTAGTAGAAGTAGGAAAAGAATTAGTTCTAGAAGTAGCAGTAGTAGAAGTAGTAATAGCGACATTAGTAGTAATAGTATTAGCAGTCATAGTTGTTGAATTAGTTGTAGTAGCAGTAGTTGTTGCAGTAGTTGCTTTAGTAGTAGCAGTAAAAGTAGTAGTAGAAATAGTAGTTGTTATAGTAGTTGTAACAGTAGTAGCAACAGCAGCAATATGAGTAGAAGTAGGAGTAGTTAAAGCAGTAGTAATTGGAGTTGTAATAGGTGTGGTTGTAGTAGAAATAACAGTAGTAGCAGTAGTAGTAGTGGTAGTTGTGGCACGAGTAGCTATAGCAAGAGTGACAGAAGTAGTTGTAGTAGCAGCAGCCGTAATCATACTAGTAATAGTAGTATTAGCAGTAGTAGTTTTTGTTTGAGAAGTAGTATTAGTCGTCGCAGTAGTAGCAGTAGTAATAGCGGTAGTAGTGGAAGTAGTAGTAGTTTAGCAGCAGTTGCAGTAGTAGTAGTAGCAGTAGGAGTAGCAATAGAAATAGTAACAGTAGTGGCAGTAGTAGTAGTAGGATAAGTAGTAGAAGGAGGAGTAGTTGTAGTAGTAAGAAAAGTAGTAGGAGTAGTAGTAGTAGTAGTAGTAGCAGTAGAAGTGGAAGGAGCAGTAGAAGTAATTGTAGTAGTAGCAGTAGTAGTAGTAAGGTAAGTAGTAGGAGAAGTAGTAGTAATAGTAGTAAGATAAGTAGTAGGAGTAGTGGTAGTAGTAATAGTAGTATTAGTAAGATAAGTAGTAGGAGCAGTAGCAATAGTAGTAGTAGTAGTAGTGGAAGGAGCAGCAATAGCAGCAATAGTAATATCAGAAGTAGTAGTAGCAGTAGTAGTAGTAGTGTCAACATCATTCGTAGTTGTTGTTGTTGTAGTAGTAGTAGTAGTAGCAGTAGCAGTAGAAGCAGCAGCATGAGCAGTAGTAGTAGCGGTAGTAGCAACAACAACTGCCGTAGTAGTAGTAGTCATAGTGATCGTAGTAGCAGCAGTAGTTGCAGTAGTAGTAGTAGTAGTAGCAAAAGTAGTAGTTGTAGGAGAAGTCCTAGTAGTAGCTGTAGTAATAGCAACAGTAGCAACAACATTAGTAGTTGTAGTACCTGCAGTAATAGTGGCAGCAGTAGTAGTAATAGCAGAAGCAACAGTAGTTGTAGTAAAAATAGTAGCTGTAGTAGAAGCACAAGCAGCAGTAGTAGTGGTACTTGTTGCAGGAGCAGTAGTAGTAGTAAGATATGTATTAGGAGTAATAGTAGTTGTAGGAGCAGCAATTACAGTAGTAGTAGTTGTTGTTGTTGTTGTACGAATAGTAGAAGCAGCAACAGTAGTTGTATAAGTAATAGTAGTAGCAACATTAGTTGTAGAAGTAGCAGAAGTTGTAAAAGGGGTAGTAGTCGTAGTAGTAGTAGCAACAATGTTAGTAGCAGTAGTTATAGCAGTAGTAATAGTAGTTTTGGCAACAATAGCCGCAACAGCAACAGCAACAGCAGCAGCAATAACAGTACTAGTAATAGTAGTAGTAGCGACAACAACAACAACAATAGCAGCAGTAGTAGTAGTTATTGTTGTTGCATTAGTAACAACAGTAGCAGTTGTAGTAGTGGCAGTAGTTGCAGCAGTAGCAGTAGTAGCAGAAGTTGCATAATAGTAGTAGTAGTAGTAGTAGCAACAACAATAGCAACAGTAGTGGTAACAGTGGTATTAGTAGCAGCAGTAGTTGTAGTAGTAGCAGAAGCGGTAGTAGTAGGAGCTGGAGTTGGAGTTGGAGTAGTAATAGCAACAATAGAAGCAGTAGTAGCAGTAGCAGTCATAGTAGTTGCAGCAACCACAGTGGTAGTAGCTGTAGCAGCTGCAGCAGTATTAGTAGTAGTAGTAGGAGTAGTAGCAGTAGTAGGAGTAACTGTAGTAGCAGTAATAGTTGTAGCCACAGCAGAAGCTACAACAGTTCCAGTAGTAGCAGTAGCAATAGTAGTAGGAGAAATAGTGGTAGTTGTAGTGCTAGTAGTAGTAGTAGTAGTAGTAGCAGCAGTTGTAGCAGTAGTAGTAGAAGCAATAGTAGTGCCAATAGTACTAGTAGTGGTATTAGTACCCAAATTAGTAACAGTAGTAGCAGCAGTAGTAGTAATAGGAGTAGTAGTAGGAGAAGCAGTAGAAGTAGTTACAGTAGTAGCAGTAATTGTTGTAGGAGTAGTAGTAGTAGTAGGAGCAGCAGCATCAGTAGCAAAAGCAGTGGTAGTAATAATAATAGTTGTAGAAGTAATAGTAGTAAAAGTAGTAGTTGTAGTAGGTGTATCAGGGTTAATAGTAGTAGTTGTTGTTGTTGTTGTGGCAGTAGTAGTAGTAGTTGTGGTAGTTGTAGTAGTAGTAGTAGTGGTGGTACTAGCAACAGCAGCAATAGTAGTTCTAGTAGTTGTTGTATAGTTCTAGAAGTAGTTGTTGTTGTGGTAGTAATAGTTGCAGTAATAGTAATAATAGTAGCAGTAGTAGTAATAATAATATTAGTAGTACTAATAACAATAGTAATAGTAGTAGTAGTAACTATAGTAGTAGTAGTCATAGAAATAGTAGTAGTAGTAGTAGTAATAGAAGCAGTAGTTGTTGTTGTAGAAGTAGTAATAGTTGTAGTAGTAGTAGTTGTAGTTCTCTTAATTATCGCAGTAATAGTAGTAGAAGCTGTAGCCGAAACATTAGTAGTAGCAGTGGCAGCAGTAGTTGCTATTGTGCTAATAGTAGTAGTAGCCGCAGCAATAGTAGCAGAACTAGTAGGAGGAGAGGGAGTATTTGTAGTAGCAGTGGTAGTAGTAGTAGTTGTAGAAGCAGCATGAGTAGAAGTTATAGCAATAGTAGTAGTAATAGCAATAGTAGAAGCAGTAGTGGTATCAGAAATAGTTTCACAGTAGCAGTAGCAAAAGCAGTATAGTAGTAGTAGTAGTAGTAGTAGTTTCAATTTTAGTGCTAGTAGTTGCAGTAGTAGTAATAGTAGCAGTAGTACTAGTAGCGGTGATCATAGTAGTAGTTGGAGCAGGAGTTGCAGTAGTAGCTGTAGTAGTTGTATTGTAGTAGTAGTAGTAGTAGTAGGAGCTGGAGGTGAAGTAGGAGTAGTAGCAATAATAACAGCAGCAGTAGTCATAGTAGAAGCCGCTGTAGTAGGAGCAATCACAGTAGTACTAGTAGTAATAGCAGCAGCAACAACAGCAGTAGGAGTAGCAATAATAGTAGTAATTCTAATAGCCGTAGAAGAAGTAGCGGTAGTACCAGTAGTAGCAGTAGCAATAGTAGTAGGAGTAATAGTAGTAGTAGTAGTAGTAGTAGTAATAATAATAATAGTAGTAGTAGTAATAGTAGTAGTAGTAGTAGTAGTAGTAGTAGTAGTAGCAACAAAAGTAAAAGTAGTAGTACTAGTAGTGGTAGTAGTAGCAGAATTAGTGACAGTGGTAGCAGCAGCAGTAGCAGCTGTAGTAGTAGTAGTAGTAATAGCAAGAGTGCTATAAGTAGTTGTAGTAGTAGTAATAGGAGTAGTAGTAGGAGAAGCAATAGAAGTAGTAACAGTAGTAGCAAAAATGGTAGTAGAAGTAGTAGTAGTAGTAAAAGTAGCCGCAGCAACAGCAGTAATAGCAGTAGTAGTAATAATTATAGTTGTAGAAGTAGTAGTACTAATAGTAGTAGTTGTTGTTGTTGTTGTAGTAACAGTAGTAGCAGTTGTAGTACTTGTTGTAGTAGTAGTAGCAATTGTGATAGTAGCAGCAACTATAATAGTAGTTCTAGTAGTAGTAGGCCTAGTAGTAGTAGTACAAGTAGTAGTAGTTGTTGTTGTTGTAGTCATAGTAACAATAGTAATAATAGTCGTAGTAGTAGTAGTAGTAGTAGTAGTAGCAGCAATAGTATTATCAGCAGGAGTAGTAGTAGAAGTAGTTGGAGTAGTTGTTGTAACAGCAGTAGAGGTAGTAGCAATAGTAGCAACAAAAGTTATAGTAGTAGTAGTAGAAGTAATAGTTGTTGTCATAGTAGTAGTAGTAACTGTAGTTGCAGAAGCAATAGTAGTAAGAGCAGCAGTGGTGGTCATAGTAGTAGTAATTGTAGTAGTGGGCATGTTTTTTGAAATAGTAGTAGTGGTCACAGTAGTAGTTCTTGTTGTGGTCATGGTAGTAGTAGTAGTAATAATAATAGTAGTAGTAGTAGTACAAATAGTAGTACTAGTAATAGTAGTAGAGGTAGATGTAGTAATAGAAGTAGCAATAGTAGTGGTAGTAGTAGTAATAGTAATTGGCACAGTAGTAGTAGTAATAGTAATAGTAGGTGTATTAGGAGTAGTAGTCGTAGTAGTACAAATAATAATACTAGTAATAGTAGTAGAAGTAGAAGTAGTAATAGAAGTAGTAAAAGTAGTGGTAGTAGTAGTATTAGAAATTGGCGCAGTAGTAGTAGTAATAGTAATAGTAATAGTAGTAGTAGTAATAGTAGTAGTAGTTGTTGTTGTTGTTGTAGTTGTCGTAGTAGTAGTTGTTGCAAGAGCAGCAACAACAATAGTAGTAGTAGCAGTAGCAGTAGTCCTAACAACTACAGTTGTAGTAGTACTGGTAGTAGTGGCAATAGTAGCGAAAGTAGTTGTGTTGTAGTAGTAGTGGTTGTCGCTGTACTAGTAGTAGTAGTAGCAGTAGTTGTTGTGGTTGTAGTTGTAGTAGTAGTAGTAGTTGTTGTTGTAGTATTAGCAATAGTAGCAGCCATAGTAGTGGTAGCATCAAAAGTAGCAACAGCGGTAGTAGTAGTCGTTGTAGCAACCGAATAAATAGTAGCACTAGTAGTGGTAGTCGTAGTAGTAGTAGTAGAAATAATAATAGTAGTAGTAGTACCAGTAGTTGTAGTCATAGTAGTAGCAGGATTAGAAGTAGTAGTAGTCATAGTCGTTGTTGCTGTAGCATTAGTAGTAGAAAAAGTAGTAGAAGTAGTAGCATTTCAAGTAGCAGAAGTAATTTTAGTAGGAAAAGAAGTAGTAGTAGCAGTAGCAGTAGTAGTAGAGTAGTAGCAGTAGTAGTGGTACTTGTTATTGTAGTAGTTGTAGTAGTAGCAGTTCTAGCAGTACTAGTAGTAGTAGCAGTTCTAGCAGCTATAGCAGCGGCACTATGGGTAGAAGTAATAATACTAGCAGTAGTAGTAGTAGCAGCAGTTAAAGTAGTAGGAGTAGCAATAGTAGTACCAGAAATCATAGTAGTAGTAGTAGTATAAGCAACAGTATGAACAACAGTAGTAGTAGTCATAGCTGTCGCAACAACAGTAGTAGTAGTAGTAGTAGAAGTAGTAGTAATAATTGAAGTAGCAATAGTTGTAGCAGTAGTAATAGTCATAGTAAGATAAGTTGTAGGAGTGGTAGTTGTCGTAGTAGCAGTGGCAGTAGTAGTAGTTGTTGTTGTAGTAGTAGTAGTAGTAGTAGTAGTAGTAGTAATAGCAGCAGGCGCAGCAGTAGCAACAGTAGAAGTTGCACTAGTAGTTGTGGCAGCATTAGTGGTAAAAGTTGCAGTTGTCAAAGCAGCATCTGTAGTTGTAGTAGCTATGGTAGTAGCAACAACATTAGTAGAAATAGTAGTAGCAGTAGAAATAGTAGTAGCTATAGTAGTAGTAGTAGTAGCAATAGTAGTAGTAGTAGTAGTAGTAGTAGTAGTAGTAGTAGTAGTAGTAGTAGTAGTAGTAGTAGTAGTAGTAATTTTAACAGCATTATCAATAGTAGTTGCTGTAGTAGTTGCGAAAGTCACAACAATTGTAGTTGTGGTAGCATAAGTAGTAGCGGCAACAGCAGCAGAAGTCGGAGTGTTGTAGTAGTACTAGTATTCGCTGTAGTAGTAGTATTGGCAGTAGTAGCTGTAGCAGTAGCAATAGTGGCAGTCGTAGTAGTGATAGCATTAGCAGGAGTAGTAGCAGAAGTAGTTGTAGTAGTGGTTGTTGTTGTTGTATTTATAGTACTTGTAGCGGTAGTAGAATTAGTTGTAGTAGTAGCTATAGTATTCGTAGTAGCAGAAGTAGTATTAGTAGTAGCAGTAGTTGTTGTAATAAGAGTTGGTGTACACATAGTAGTGCTAGTAGAAGTTGGGGTAGAAGAAATGGGAACAGTAGAAGCAGTAGTAGTATTAACAGTAGTAGCACTAGTGGTTGTTGCAATTGTAGTAGTAGTAGCACTTGTAATAAAAGTAGTAGGAGGAGGAGGAGGAGTAGTAGTAGTAGTAGTAATAGGAGTTGAAGTAGTGGTAACAATTGTAGTAGTAATATAAGTAGTTGTAGTAGTAATAGTAGTAGTAGTAGTAGTAGTAATAGGTATAGTAGTAGTAGTAGTATTAATAGTAATAGTAATACTAGTAGAAGTAGTAGTAGCAACAAAACTAGTAGTAGTAGTAGTAACAGTAGTGGTTGTAGTAGAAGTAGTAGTAGTAGTAGCATTAGTAGTTGTAGTATTAATAGTAATAGTAGTAGCAGTTGTAGTAGTAGTAGGAGTAGAAGTAGTAGTTGTAGCAGTAGTAGTACTAATGCAGAAGTAGTAGTTATAGTTGTAGGAGTAGTAGTTGTAGAAATGGTAGTAATAGTAGTAGTAGCAGCTGTAGTAGTAATAGTGGTAGTAGTTTTAGAAGAAGAGGTAGTAGTAATAGTAGTTGTAGTATTAGTAGTAGTACTTGCAGTTATACGAGTAGGGGAAGGAGTTGGAGTAGGGGTAATAGTAGTAGAAGTAGTCATTGTTGTTGTAGAAGAAGCAAAATTAATAGTAATAGTAGTAGTATTAGTTGTAGTAGTATTAGTAGTGTTAGTATTAGTATGCGTGGTAATATTAGAAGTAGTACTTGTAGTGTTAGTAGTGGTATTAGTTGCAGTAGTATTAGTACTAGTAGTAAGAGTAGGAGTTGGAGTAATAGTGAATGGAAAAGTGGTGGTAGTAGTAGTAGTAGGAGAGTTGTGGCAGTAGGAGTAGGAGTAGTATCAGTTATAGTAGTAATAAAAGTAGTAGTAGTAGTAGCTATAATAATAGTAGTTGTGGTACTACTAGTAGTAGTAGGAACAGTAGTAGTTGTAGTGCTAGTACTAGTAGTAATAGTTGTAGTAATAGGAGTAGTTGTGGCAATAGTAGTAACAGTTGTAGTACTTGTAGAAGGAGCAGTAGTAGAAGTAGCAGCAGTAGTAATAGGAGTAGTAGTAATTGTAGTAATTGTGATTGTCGGAGCAGTGGTAGGAGTAGGAGTTGGAGTAGGCGTGGCAGTTTGAGTAGTAGTAGTAGGAGGAGGCGGCGGAGGAGTAGTAGGTGTAGAAATAGAAGTAGTAGCTGTGGATACAGTAATAGTTGAACTAGTTGTCGTAGTAGGAGTAGTAGTAGTAATAGTAGCAGTAGTAGTAGAAGCAATAGTAGTAGTAACAATAGATGTACTAGCAGTAGTAGGAGTAGTAGTAGTACTAGTAGTAATAATAATAGTAGTAGAAGTACTTGTAGCAATAGTAGTAGTAATATTAGTGGAAGTAGTAGTAGTAGTGGTATTAGTCGTAATAGGTGTAGTAGTAGTTGTTGTTGTAGTAGCAACAGTCGTAGTTGTACTAGTAGAAGTAGCAGTAGTTGTCGCAGCATTAGTAGTAGTAGTAGTAGTAATAGTAGTAGTAGTTATTATAGTAGTCGTAGTAGTAACTGCAGCAGCAGCAGCAGTAGTAGGAGTTGCAGCCGCAGCATCCACAGTAGTGATAATTGTTGTGGTAGTTGTAGTTATACCAGTACTAGTAGTAGTTGTAGTAGTAATAATAGCAGAAGTAGTAGCAGTAGTAGTAGTACTTGTAGCAGTAGTCGAAGTTGTTGTAGTAGTGGTAGTACAAGTAGTAGTAATACAAGCAGAAGTTATAGCAGTAGCAGTACTTATAGCAGTAGTCGAAGTTGTTGTAGTAGTGGAAGTACAAGTAGTAGTTATTGTAATAGGAGTTGGTGTAGGAGTAGGGGTAGTAGTAGGAGTAGGGGCAGTTGTAGCTACAGTAGTAGTAGGAATAGAAGTAGTAGTAGTTGTTGTTATAAGAGTAGTAGGAGTAGTAAAAGCAGGAGCAGTAGTTGTAGGAGTTGCAGTAGTAGTAGTTGCACAAGTTGTAGTTGCAGTAGCGGCATTTGCAGTTATAATAGTAGTAGTAATAATAATAGTAGTAGTAGTAGTAGTAGTAGTAATAGCAGTTGTTGCAGTCATAGAAATAGTATCAGAATTAGTTGTAGCAATAGTAGTAGTAATATTGTAGTAATAGTAGCATTAGTAGTAATAGGTATAGTAGTAGTAGTAGTATTTGTAGCAACAGAAGTAGTAGTAGTAGTAGCAATAGTAGTAGTTGTAGTAGTAGTTGTAGTAGTAGTAGCAATAGTAATAGTAGTAATAGTAGTAGTAGTAGTAGTAGTAGTAGTAATAGTAGTAGTAGTAGTAGTAGCAGTCGCAACAGCAAGGGTAGCAGTAGAAAAAGTGGTTGTTGTTGAAGTAGTTGAAGAAGGAGTCATAGTAGTAGTGGAAGTAGTAGTCTTAGTAGTCAAAGTAGTAGTAATTTTGGTAGTAGTAGTAGAAGCAATAGCAGCAACAGCAGCAGGAGTAGTAGTATCAGTCGGAGTTGCGGTAGTAGCGGTTGGAGTATTAGTAGATGTACCAAAATGTGTAATAGAAGTAGTAATAGTAGTAGTAGTAGTGGTTATTGTTGTTATTGTTGTAGTAGTAGTAGCAGTAGCAAATATAGCAATAGAAGTAGCAATAGGAGTAGTAGGAGGAGGAGTAGTAGCACTAGGATTAGTTAAACTAGTAGTAGTAGCAGTAGTAGTATTAAAAGTAGTAATAGTAGCAGTCGTTGGAGTAGTAGCAGTGCTAGTAGTCGGAGTTGTAGGAGTAGTGTAGTAGCAGTAGCAGTAGTAGTAGTAGTAGAGGGAGTAGCTGTAGCAGTAGTAGCAAGAGAAGTAGTAGTAGTAGTAGCAGTCATCGTAGTACTACTAGTAGGACTAAGGGTAGAAGTAGTTTTTGGAGTACCAACAGAAGTAATAGCAGTAGTTGTGATAGCAGAGGTAGAAGTTGTAGTAGTAGCAGTAGTAGAAGTACTAGCAGTTGTAGTAGTCCTAGTTGTGGTAATAGCAGTAGGAGTAGTAGTAGTCGCAGTAGTAGTAGAAGTAGTAGTAGTAGTAGCATTAGTAGTAGTTGTAGTCTTAGTAATAGTAGTAGTAGTAGTAGTAGGAGTAGTAGTTATTGTTGTAGTAGTAGTTGTAATAGTAGTAGTAGTTGTTGTAGAACTAGTAGTAATAATAGTAGTAGTACTAGTACTAGTAATAGTAGTAATAGTAGTAGTAGTTGTTATTATTGTTGTTGTAGTAGTAGTAGTAGTAGTTGTTGTAGCAGTAGTAGTTGTAATAGTAGTATTATAGTAATATTAGTAGTAGTAGCCGTAGGTGTAGAAGTAGCTGTAGGAGTTGGACTAGGAGCAGTCGTAGTAGTAATAGTACTAGCAGTAGTACAAGTAGGAGTTGGAGTAGGAGTAGTAGTAGGAGTAGTAGTGGCAATAGTAGGAGGGTAGGGCGTAGTACTAGTAATAGCGTCGTAGTAGTAGTTATAGTAGTCGTAGTAGTCGTTGCAAGTTTATTGTTGTAGAAGCATATTGCTATAGGAGTCGTAGTAGTAGTCGTAGTGAAAGGTCGTAGTCTATCGTCATAATTTCTAGTAATTTTGTAGTAGTAGTAGGGACAGTCAGTACGTAGCAGCAACAACAGTAGTTCGTAGTATCTAGTTGGAGTAGTAGTAGTGGTAGCAGCAGCAAATGTAGTAGTAAAAGTAGCAGTAGGAGTAGTAGGAGTAATAGTATTAGCAGCAGGAGTAGTTGTAGTTGTAGTAATAATAGTAGCAGTTGTTGGAGTAGTAACCGTGCTAGTAGTCAAAATTGTAAGAATAGTGTACTTGTAGTAGTAGTAGAGGGAGTAGCAGTAGCAGTGGTAGCAGGAGTAGCATTACTAGAAGCACGAGTAGTTGAAGGAGTAGTTTTTGGAGTAGCAGCAGAAGTAATAACAGTAGTTGTGGTAGCAGTGGTAGTAGTTGTAGTAGTAGTACTATTAAAAGTAGTAGAAGTAGCAGTAGTAGAAGTACTAGTACTGGTAGTAGTCCTAGTAGTAGTAGTAGTACTATTAAAAGTAGTAGTAGTAGCAATAGTAGAAGTACTAGTAGTGGTAGTAGTCCTATTAGTGGTAGTAGTAGTAGGAGTAGTAGTAGTTGTTGTAGCAATAGAAGTAGTAGTAGTAGGAGTAGTAGCAGCAAAAGAAGGAGCAGCAGTTGTAGCTGTAGTTGTAGTAGGAGTAGTGGTCGTAGTAGTAGTAGAAGTAGTAGTAGTAGTAGCATTAGTAGCAGTTGTAGTCTTAGTAGTAGTAGTACTAGTAGTAGTACTACTATTAGTAGTAGTAGTAGTTGTTGTTGGAGTTGTAGTAGTACTTGTAGTAGTTGTCGAACTAGTAGTAATGGTAGTAGTAGCAGTAGTACTAGTAATACTAGTAGTAGTAGTAGTAGTAGTAGCAGCAGCAGCTGTAGTAGTTGTAATAGTAGTAGTAGTAGTACAATAGTAATACTAGTAGTAGTAGTCGAGGTGTAGAAGTAGCTATAGGAGTTGGACTAATAGCAGTAGTAGTAGTAGTAGTAGTAATAGTAGTAGTACGAGTAGGAGATGGAGTAGGAGTAGTAGTAGTAGGAGTAGCAACAGTAGTAGTAATAGTAGTAGTTGTAGTTGTAGTAGTAGTAGCAATAGTAGGGGTAGTAGTAGCAAAAGTGGTTGTTGTAGAAGTAGTTGTAGGAGTTGTAGTAGTAGTAGTATTGGTCGAAGTGGTATTACTACCTGTAGTAGTATGGTTAGGAGTATGAGTGGCAATAGCAGTTGGAGTTGGAATAGGTGTAGTTGAAGTTGTAATAGTAATAGAAGTAGTAGCGGTAGTAGCAACTGCAATAGTAGTAATAGTAGTTGTAGTAGTAGTAGTAGTAGCAGTAGTAGTAGAAATAGGTGTAGTAATGGTGATAGTAGTGATAGTAGTAATAGTAGTAATAGTAGTACAAGTAGCAGAAATAGTAATAGTAGTAGTAGTAGGGGTGGTAAGAGTTGTAGTAGTTGGAGTAGGAGTGGCAGTACGAGTTGTAGTAGTAGTAGCAGTACTAGCCGGAGTAGTAGTAGTAGCAGTACTAGTAGTAGTATTAGTACACATTCTAGTAGTACTAGTAGCAGTAGTAGTAGTTGTAGAAGGCATTAGTAGTAGTTGTAGTATTAGTGCTTGTAGCAGTAGTAGTAGTAGTTGTTGCAGTAGTAGTAGTTGTTGTTGTTGTAGCAGTAGTATTAGTAGTAGTAATAGTAGCAGTAATAGTTGTAGTACTAGGAGTAGTAGTTGTAGAAGTAGTACTAATTGTAATAGTAGCAATACTACTAGTAATGGCAGTAGTTGTAGTAGTAGGTGTAGTAGCAGTAGTAATAATAGTAGTAGTAGCAGCAGCATTAGGAGCAGCAGCAGCAGCAGTAGTAGTAGTAGTAGTTGGTGTAGTAGTATTAGTAATAGTAGTAGTAGTATTAGTAGTAGTAGTAATCGGAGCAGTAGTAGTACTAGTAAGTGAAGTAGTTAGTGTAGAAATTGTAGTACAAGTAGTTGTCATTGTTGTAGTGTTAGTAGTTGTAGTAATAGTGGTAGTAGCAGTAGCAGTAGCAGTAGTAGTGTTAGCGAAAGCGGCAGTAGGAATAGTAGAACTAATGGTTGTAGTAGTAGTAGTAGTAATAGTAGAAGTTGTTATACTAGTAGTGTTAGTAGTAGCAGGAGTAATAATAGTAGTGGTAAAAGTATTAGCAATAGATGTAGTAGTAGTGCCAGCAGTAGCCACCACAAGAGGAGTAGTAGTAGTTGTACTAGTAGTAGAAGTAGTAGTAGTAGTTGCAGTAGTTTTAATAGCTGTAGTAGTAGCAGTAGAGGTAGTAGTAGTAATAGCAGTAAGAGAAGTTGAGTTGTAGTAGTGGTCGTAGTAGTAGTAGTAGTAGTAGTAGTAGTAGTAGTAGTAGTAGTAGAAGTTGTAGTTGCGGTCGTGGTAGCAGTAGGAGAAGTTGTAATAGTAGCTATAACAGTAGTAACAGATGTAGAAGAAGAAGAAGTAGTAGTGGTAGTAGCAGTAGTAGCTGTAGTAGCTATAGTAGCAGTAATACTAGTGGTAGTAGTTATAGTAGTAGCTGTAGAAGTAGTTGTAGCAAATTTAGTTGTGGTAGTAGTAGTAGTAGGCGAAGTAGTATAAGTAGTAGTACTAGTAGTAGTAGTCGGGTAAGGATAGTAGTAGTAGTAGTACTAGTGAGAGAAATAGTATTAGTAGTAGTAAAAGCAGTAGTAGTAATAGCTGTAATAGTGGTAGTGATAGTAGTAGTATTATCAGTAGCAGTAGTAGAAATAGTAATAGTAATAGTAGTACCCATAAAAGTAGCTGTTGTTGTTGTTGTTGTAGTAGCTATAGTAGTTTTTGTTGTTGCAGTAGTACCAATAGCTATAGTAGTAGCTGTAGTAGCATTAGAGACAGTATTAGCAGTAGCAGCAGTTGTAGTGGTAGAAGTAGTAGTAGCAGCAGTTGTTGTAGTTGTAGTAGTAGCAGTTGCAATAGTAGTCATAATACAAGTTGTTGTACTAGTAGTGTTAGTAGTAGTAATAGCTGTAGTAGCCGGAGTAATAATAGTAGTAATAGATGTAGTTGCAATAGTAGTCATAGTAGCAACAACAGTAGTAGCAGTTGTAGTAGTGGAAGTACTTATAGTAGGAGTAGTAGTAGCTGTATTATCAGTAGTAGTACTAGTTGTATTAATAGTAGTAGGAGAAGTAGCAGCAGTAGTAGTAGTAGTGTTAGTAGCATTTGTAGTAGTTTTGGTGGTAGTAGTAGTAGTAGCAGTCATCGCGGTAGCAGTAGTAGTAGAGCGACAACAACAGTTGCAACAGTAGTAGTAGTATTAACAGTATAACTAATCGTAAAAGTAGTAGCAGTAGTAGCAGTAGTAGGAGTAGTAGTAATTGTAGTATTACCAGTATTAGCATTAGTAGCAATAGTAGTAGTAGTAGCCGTAGCAGTGGTAGTAGATGTTGGCATAGCAGAAGTAGTAGTAGTAGTAACATTAGTGGCAGTAGTAGCAATTGTAGCAATAGTAGAAGTAGTTCTAGTAGTAGAATAGCAGTAGCAGTTGGAGTTGTTTTTCGAGTACAAGTTGCAGTAGTAGTAGTAGTAGTAATATTTGTTTTAGTAGCAAAAGTAGGAGTAGAACTAGTAGCCGCAGGAGTAGTAGCGGTAGTAGTAATAGCAAAAGTAGTAGTAGTAATAGCAGCAGTAGTAGTAGTTGTAGTAATCGCGGCAGCAATAGTTGTAGTAGTAGTAGCTGTTGTAGTGCTTAGACTAGTAGTAGTAGTAGTACGGATAGTAGTAGTAGGAGTATTAGACTTAGCGTTAGTAGTAGCAGCTGCAACAGCAGTAGTCGAAGTAGTAGTAGTAGCAATAGTACTAGTTGTACTAATAGAAGCAGTAGCAATAGAAATAGAAGTTGTGGTTGTACTAGCAGTACAAGTACTAGTACTTGTAGTAGTTATAGTAGTAGTAGTAGTTATAAAAGTAGTATTAGAAGTAAGAGTAGTAGTGGTAGTAATAGTAAAAGTAATAGTAGTAGTAGTAGCAAAACTAGGAGCAGAAGTAGTAGTGGTAGTAGTTGGAGTTGGAGTAGCAGTAGTAGGAGTAGTAGTAGTCATAGGAGCAGTTGTAGCAGCAGCAGTAGTAGTAGAAATTTTACTAGTAGTAGAAGTAGTCGCAGTAGCAATAGTATTAGTTGTTTGTTGTAGCAGTTGTAGTTGTTGTGGTATTAATTGGAGTAGTAGTTGTAGTAGTAGTAGCAGAAGCTATATGAGTAGTAATAGCCATTGCAGAAGTAGTAGCAATAGTAGTAGTAGGTGTAGCAGCTGTAGTAGGAGTAGTAGTAGGAGTAGCAGTAGTAGTAGTAATCATAGCGGTAGTAGTCATAGCAGCAGTAGTAGTAATATTAGTGTTTGTCGGTGTAGCAGTAATAAGAGTCGTAATGGTTATAATAGTTGTTGTAGTAGTAGCAGTAGTAATAGTCACATTAGGAGTAGTAGTAGGAGAAGGAGTTAGAGTAGGACTAGTAGTTGTTGTTGTTGTTGTCGTATTATGAGTAGTAGTAGTAGTAGTAGCAGTCATAGGAGTAGGGGCAGGAGTAGGAATAGCAATTATCATAGAAAAAGGAGTAGGAATAGTAATAGTCATAGAAGTAGTAGTAGTTCTTGTTATAGTAATTGTAGTAGGTGTAGTTGTAGTACTAGTAGTAGTAGTTGTTGTTGTGGTAATAGTACTAGTAGTAGTAGTAGTAGCAAAAGTAGTAGTAGCAGTAGTGGCAGTTTTGTTGGTAGTAGTAGTTGTAGTAGTAGGAGTAGTAGTAGGAGTAGGAGTAGGAGTAGTAGTACAAGTAGTAGTCGTAATAGTCGTAGTAAAAGCAGTAGTAGGTGTAGGAGTAGGAATAGTAGTGGAAGCAATAGTAGTAGTAGTAGTTATTGTTGTTGTTGTTGTTGTTGTTGTTGTTGTTGTTATTGTAGTAGTAGTAGTAGTTGTTGTTGTTGTTGTAGTAGTAGTTGTTGTAATAGTAGTAGTAATAGTGGTAGTAGTAGTAGTAGTAGTAATAGTGGTAGTAGTAGTAGGAGGAGGAGTAATAGTAGTAGTAGTAGCAGTAATAGCACTAGTAGTAGTAGTAGTTGTTGTTGTTGTTGTCGTATTAGTAGTAGTACAAGGAATAGTAGTAGCAACAATTATTGTCGTAGCAGTAGTAGTAGTCATAATAGTAGTAGGAGTAGTAATAGTAGTAGGAGGTGTAGTAGTAGTAGCAGCAGCAACAGTAGCAGCAATAGTAGCAGTAGTAGCAGTGCTGGCAGTTGTTGCAGTAGTACTAGTGCTGGCAGTTGTTGCAGTTGTAGTGGTAGTAGTATTCATGGTTATCATAGGTGTAGTAGTGGTTGTTGTAGTAGTTGGAGTTGTAGTAGTCATAGTAGTTGAAGTTGTTGTAGTAGTAGTATTCGTAGTTGTAGTAGGTGTAGTAGTTGTAGTAGTATTAGTTGTTATAGTAGTTATAGCAGTAGCTCTATTAGTTGCAGCAGTGGTAGCAGTAGAAGAAGTAGTAGCAAAAGTAGTAGTAGCAGTTGTAGCAATAGTAGTAGTAGTAGTAACAATAGAAGTTTTTGTACTAGTAGTGTTAGTAGTAGCAGTAGTAGTAGTAGTATCAGTAGTAGTATTAGAAATATAACTCGTAGTAACAGTAGTAGCAGTAGTAGCAATCTTAGTAATTGTAGTATTACTAGTATCAGCATTAGCAGCAATAGTAGGTGTAGTAGTAGCTGTAGCTGTTGCTGTGGCAGTGATAGTAGAAGTAGCCATAGTAGAAGTAGTAGCAGTGGTAACATTAGTAGAAGTAGTACCAGTAGCAGTAGTAGCAATAGTAGAAGTAATTCTCGTAATAGAGTAGCGGTAGTAGTGGGTGTTGTTGTTCCAGTAGCAGTTGCAGTAGTAGTAGTAGTAAAATTAGTTTTAGTATCAAAAGTAGTAGTACTAGTAGCAGCAGTAGTAGTAGCGGTAGTAGTAATAATTGAAGTAGTAGTATTATTAGCAGCAGTAGTAGCAGTAGTAATCTCGGTAACAACAGCTGTAGTAGTAGTAGCGGGAGTTCTTGGACTAGTAGTTGTAGTACGAACAGAAGTAGTAGGAGTATTAGACTTTGTAGTAGTAGTAGCAGCCACAACATCGACAATAGCAGTAGTAGAAGTAGTAGTAGTAGTAGTAGTCGTATTAGTAGTAGTAGTAGCAATAGTAGTAGGAGTAATAGTACTTGTAGGAGTTGTAGTAGCAGCATCCGCAGCAGCAACAGTAAGAGCAGTAGTAGCGGTGCTACCAGTAGTAGCAGTTGTTGTAGTAGTAGTAGAAGAAGTAGTCGTAGATGTAGTAGTAGATGTAGTAGTAGTAGTAGTAGTAGTAGTAGTAGTAGTAGTAGTAGTAGTAGTAGTAGTAGTAGTCGTAGTAGTAGTCGTAGTAGTAGATGTTGTTGTTGTAGTAGTATTCGTAGTTGTAGTAATTGCAGTAGTTGTAGTAGTATTAGTTGTTCAATAGTTATAGCAGTAGCTCTATTAGTTGGAGTAGTAGTAGCAGTAGAGGAAGTAGTAGCAGAAGCAGTTGTAGCAGTTGTAGCAATAATAGTAGTAGTAACAGTAGAAGTTGTTGTACTAGTTGTGTTAGTAGTAGTAGTAGTAGTAGTAGTAGTAGTAGTAGTAGTAGTAGGAGTAGGAGTAGTAGTAGTAGTACTACTAGATGTTGTTGTTGTTGTAGTATTCGTAGTTGTAGTAATTGCAGTAGTTGTAGTAGTATTGGTTGTTACAATAGTTATAGCAGTACCTCTATTAGTTGGAGCAGTAGTAGCAGTAGTGGAAGTAGTAGTAGAAGCAGCAGTAGCAGTTGTAGCAATAGTAGTAGTAGTAACAGTAAAAGTTGTTGTACTAGTTGTGTTAGTAGTATCAGTAGTAGTAGCAGTAGCTGGAGTAGTAATAGTTGTTGTAAGAGGAGTAGCAGTAGAAGTAGTAGTAGTGGCAGCAGCAACTGCAATAGTAGTAGTGGTAGTAGTAGCAGTAGTTGTAGTAGTTGTACATGTAGTAGTAGTGGTGGTGGTAGCAGTGGTAGAAGTAGTAGGAGAAGTTGAGTTGTAGTAGTAGTCGTAGTAGTAGTAGTGGAAGTAGTAGAATTAGCTATAGCGGTTGTTGTTGTAGTAGGAGAAGTAGTTATAGTTGTAGTAGCCGCAACAGATGTAGGACTAGTAGTAGTAGTTGTTGTTATGGCAGAGGTAGTTGTAGTAGGCAAAGTAGTAGTAGTAGTAGGACGAGGAGAAGAAGTGTTTGTAGTAGTTGTTGTCAGAGAAGTAGTATTTGTAGTAGTAGAAGCCATTGTAGCAGTTGTTGTAACAGTTATAGTAATAGTAACAGTAGTAGAAGGAGTAGTAGTAGTACTAGTAGTAGTGTTAGTAGCAGCAGTAGCAACAGCAGCAATAGCAGTAGCAGTAGTATTACAAGTATAACTAGTTGGAACAGTAGTAGTAGTAGTAGAAGTTGTAGCAGTAGTAGCAATTGTAGTATTAGTAGTATCAGCAGTAGTAGCAATAGTAGTAGTTGTAGCAATAGGAGTAGCAGTAGGGGTAGCGGTAGTAGTAGTAGTAGCCATAGCACAAGTAGTAGCAATTGTAGCAGTGGTAGCAGTTGTAGAAGTAGTACTAGTAGTAGAGTAGCGGTAGCGGTAGGGGTTGTAGTTCTAGTAGTAGTTGCAGTAGTAGTAGTAATTTTAGTTTTTGTGGCAAAAGTAGGAGTTGCAACAGCAGCAGTTGTTGTAGTACCAGCAGTAGTAGTCATAATCACGACAGCAGTAGTAGCAGTAGTAGTAGTAGAAGTGCTAGGACTTGTAGTAGTAGGAGTATTAGACTTAGTAGTATTAGTAGCAGCCGCAACATCAAGAGTTGCAGTAATAGAAGTAGTAGTAGCAGTAGTACTAGTTGTAGTGGTAGAAGTAGTAGCAGTGTCAATAGAAGTCGTGGCTGTACTAGTAGTACAAGTACCAGTACTAGTAGGAGGAGGAGGAGTAGTAGTAGTAGTAAATGTAGTATTAGAAGTAATAGTAGTGGTAGTAGTAATAGTAGTAGTAATAGTAGGAGGAGGAGTAGTAGTAGTTGGAGTAGTAGTAGTAGCTGTTGTACTAGCAGTAGAAGTAGTAGTAGTAGCAATAATAATAGTTGTTGTTGTAGCAGGAGTAGTTGCGGTGGTATTAATAGTAGTAGTAGTGGTAGTATCATTAGTCGAAGCTATATGAGTAGTATAAATAGTAGCCATAGCAGAAGTAGTAGTAGGTGAAGTAGTTGTAATAGTAGTAGCAGCAGTAGTAGAAGTAGTAGTAATTATAGTATTAGATGTCGAAGGAGTAGAAGTAGTAATATTAGTATTCGTAGGTGTAGTAGTAATTGTAATAGTAGTTATAGTAGTAGTGGTAGTTGTTGTTATTGTTGTTGTTGTTGTTGTGGTTGTTGTAATAGTAGTAGTAGTAGTACGAGTTGGAGTTGGAGTAGAAGTATTTGGAGTAGTAATAGTAGGAGTAGTAGTTGTAGCAGTCATAGGAGCAAGGGCAGGAGTAGGAATAGTAGTTGTCGTAGGAGTAGTAGTAGGAATAGTAGTAGTTGTAGTAGTAGTAGTAGCAGCAGTTCTTGTCATAGTAGTAGTAGTAGTAGTAGTAGCACTAGTAGTAGTAGTTCTCGTTTTAGTAGTAGCAGTTGCAGCTATAGTACTAGCACCAGTAGCAATAATAGTAGTAGCAATAGTGGTAGTTACGGTGGCAGAAGTAGTAGTAGCAAGAGTAGTAGTAGGAGTAATACTAGTAGTAGTAACTGTTGCAGTAGCAACAGTAGTAGTAGTAGTCTTAGTAGAAGCAGTAGTAGGGGTAGGAGTAGGAATAGTCGTAGTAGTAGTAGTTGTTGTTGTTGTTGTTGTAGTAGTAGTAGTAGTAATAGTACTACTAGTAGTAGTAGCATTAGTACTAGTTGTTATTGTTGTTGTAGTAGTAGTTGTAGTAGTAATAGTGGTAGTAGTACTAGCAAGAGTAACAGTATTAGTAGTAGTAGTAGCAGTAGTAGTAGTTGTTGTTGTCATATTAGTAATAGTAGTAATAGTAGTTGCAACAGTTGTTATTGTAGCAGTAGCAGTAGTAGTCGTATTAGTAGTAATAGTAGCAGTAGTAGTAGTAATAGTAGTAGAAGTAGCAGTAGTAGTAGGAATTGTAGTAGCAGCCGTCACAGTAGTGGTAGCAATATTAGTATTAATCGTAGTAGCAGTAGTAGTAGTATTAGTAGTAGCAACAGGAATAGTGGTAGTTGTAGTAGTAGGAGTTGAAGTAGGAGTTGTAGTAGCAGCCGTCACAGTAGTGGTCGTAATATTAGTATTAATCGTAGTAGCAGTAGTAGTAGTATTAGTAATAGCAATAGGAGTAGTGGTAGTTCTAGTAGTAGGAGTTGAAGTAGGAGTAGTAGTAGCAATAGTATTAGTAGAGGTAGGAGTGGTAGTTGTAGTAGCTGTAGTATTATCAATAGTAGGAGTAAAAGTTGGAATAGTATTAGTCGTTTCAATAGTACTAATAGTTGTTGTAGTAGTAATAATAGTAATAGTAGTAGCAGTAGTAGTACAACTAGTAGTTGTGGTAGTAGTATTAGTAGTATCCGGAGCTGCAGTAGTAGTAGTAGTAGTAGTTATAGTTGTTGTTGTAGTAGTAGTAGTAGTAGTAGTAGTAGCCATAGTAGTTGTAATTGTAGTATTATAATTAGTAGGAGTGGTAGTTGGAGAAGTTGAACTTGTAGTAGCAGCAGTAGTGGTAGTAGAAGTAGTAGTGATAAAAGTAGTTATCGGAGTAGTAGTAGTGCTAGTAGTAGTTGTTGTCGTAGTTGTAGTAGTAGTAGCAGTTGTTGCTTTGTTGTTGTCGTAGTAGTAGCAATAGCCGTAGTAGTAGCTATGTTACTAGCATTAGTAGTTGTAGTACTTGTAGTAGTTTTTATTGTTGTTAGTAGTACTAGTGTAGTAGTAGAAGTAGTGAGGTATATTAATAGTCGTAGTAGTTGTAGGAGTAATAGTTTTGTAGTGCAGTTTGTGAGCAATAGTAAGTAGTGTAGTATAGTAAGTATAGTGGTACTGGTCGTAGTAGTTAGTTTGTTGTTGTGGCAGTTGGAGTGTTAGGAGTAGCAGTAGTAGTAGGAGTAGTAGGAGTAGTAGGGGTCCTAGTATAGTAGTAGTAGTATTAGTAGTAGTAGTAGAAATAATAGTTGTAACAAAAGTAGTTGTAGCAGCAACCATAGTAGTACGAGCAGTTGTAGGCGTAGTTGTGGTTGTTGTTGTAGTTGTAGTTGTTGTGGCAGTTGTCGAAGTTGTTGTGATAATAGTAGTAGTGGCAGCAATAATAATAGTTGTAATAATAATAATAGTAGTATCAGTAGCGGTAGTAGCAGAATTAGTATTAGGAGTCATAGTAGTAGTAATAGTAGAAGTAGTAGAAGTAGCCGAAGTATTAGTTGAAGGAGTAGTATATTAGTATTAGAAATAGAAGTAGCAGCAGCAGCAGTAGTAGTAGATGTAGCGGTAGTAGAAGGAGCAGTAGAAGTTGTAGTTGTAGTAGAAGTAGTGGTAATTACAATAGTAGTCGTAGCAGTTGTAGTAGTAGTAATAGTAGTAGTAGTACTAGCAGCAGCAGCAAGAGTAGTAGTAGTAGTAGTAGTTGTAATAGTAGTAGTAGTAGTAGCAACTGGAGCAGTAGATGTTACTGCATTAGTGGTAGTAATAGTAATAGTGGTAGTAGTTGTTGTAGTAATATAAGCAACAGTAGTAGTAGTAGTAATGTTAGTAGAATCAGTAATAGGAGTTGTAGTACTAATAATAGGAGCAGAGTAGTAATAGCACTAGGTGTAATAGTAGCAGTAGTGGAAGTAGCGGTTGTAGAAGCAGAAGTTGTAGTAGTAGTAGAAGTAGAAGTAGTAGTAGTAGTAGCAGCAGCAGTAGTAGTAGCAATAGTACTACTGACATCAGCAACAGTAGAAGTTGTAGTTGTAGTAGTAGTCATAGTAGTAGTAGTCATAGTAGCAACCCGAGTAGTAGTAGTGGTAGTGCTAGTAGCAGCAGCAATAGTAGTAGTGGTAGTAGTAGTAGCAGCAGGAGTAGTAGTAGTAGCAGTAGAAGTATTAGTAGCAAAAGTAGTTGTTGTCGTCATTATTGTTGTAGAAGTACTAATAGTACTAGGGGCGGTACTAGTATTAGTTGTTGTAGTAATAGTATAAGTAGTAGTATTAGTAGTAGTAATAGGATTAGTAGTAGTAGTCGTCGTAGCAGTAGTACTAGCAATAGAAGTAGTAGCAGTAGTTGGTCTGGTATTAGTAGAAGTAGTAGTGGTAGTGGTAGTAGTACTCTTAGCAATAGTAGTAGCAGTAGTAGAAGTAGAAGTAGTAGTAGTGGTAGAAGAAGAAGTAGTAGTAGTAGTAGAAGAAGTTGTAGTAGTTGTATTAAGTGTAGGAGAAGAAGTATTAGCAGGAACCGAAGTATTCTTAGTAGAAGGATTGGGAGTACAAATAGTAGCAGTAGTAGTAGTATAAGTTGCAACAGTAGAAGCAGTAGTAGTAGTACTAAACGCAGTTGTAGAAGCAACAGTAGAAACAGTAGTAGCAGTACTAGTTGTAGTAATAGTAGTAGGCGTAGGAGGAGGAGTAGTAGCAGTACAAGTAGTAGTAATTATAGCAGTAGTAGTAGTAGTAGAAGTCGTAGTAAAAGTAATAGGAGTAGTAGTAGTAGCAATAGGAGAAGTTGCATTAGTAGTACTAGTAGTAGTATTAGCAATAGAAATAGCAGTAAGAACAACAATAGTAGTAGTAGCTACAGTAGTAGAAGTAGAAGTAGCAATAGCTGTAGAAGTAGTAGTAGTAGTAGGAGGAGAAGTGGTTATTCTTGTTGTAATAGTAACAGTAGTAGTAGTAGTATTAGTAGTAGTAGTACTAGTACTACTACTAGTTGTAGTATTAGTAGTCGTAGCAGTAATAGTAGTAGTAGTAGTAGTCGGAGTAGTAGTAGTCATAGCAGTTATTGTAGTAGAAGTAGTTGTAATAGTAGAAGTATTTACAGTAATAGTACTAGTCGCAAGAGTAGTAGAGTAGTAGTAGTAGAACTAGTAGTAGCGTAGTAGTAGTAGTAGTCATCATAGTAGTAGTAGTAGTAGTAGTAGTCATCATAGTAGTAGTAGTAGTAGTAGTAGTCATCATAGTAGTAGTAGTAGTAGTAGGTATGGTAGTAGTAGTAGTAGTAGTAGTAGTAGTAGTAGGTATGGTAGTAGTAGTAGTAGTAGTAGTAGTACTTGTAGTAGTAGTAGGTATGGTAGTAGAATTAGTAGCAGTAGTGGCTCTAGTAGTAGTAGTAGTGGTGATAGGTGTTGTAGTAGTAGTAGCTGTGGTCGTAGTAGTAGTGATTGTAATTGTTGTAGGAGTACTAGCAGTAAGAATACGGGTAGATGTAGTAGTAGTGTAGGACTAGCAGCAACAGTACCAGTTGGAGTACTACTCGGAACAGTAGTAGTAGTTGTAGTGGTTGTAGTAGTAGCTATAGCAGCAGTAGAAATTGCAGTAGTACTAGTAGTAGTAGTAGCAGCAACAACAGCAATAGGAGTAGTAATAGTAGTAGTAGCAGTAATAGTAGCAGCAGTAGTAGTAGTAGTGGTAGTAGCAGCAGCAATAGAAGTAGTAGAAGTTGGAGTAATAGTAGTTGTAGTAGTAGTAGTAATAATTAGAGTAGTAGTATTAGGAGTTGTAGTAGCTGTTGTAGTAGCAGTTGTAGTAGCAGTCGTTTTTATTGTCCTTGTAGTTGTAGTCGCAGGAGTAGTAGTGGTGGTAGTAGTAGTAGTAGTAGTAGGAGGAGTAGTAGTAGTCATAACAGTAGTAGTAGTAGTACAGTACTAGCTGTAGTGGTAGCAGAAACAGTAGCTATAGTAATAGTAGTAGAAGTAGTAGTTGTAATAGTAGTAGTAGTTGTTGTAGTAGTAGCAGTTGTTGTAGTAGTAGTACTAGCAGAACTAGTAGCTATAGTAATAGTAGTAGAAGTAGTAATTGTAATAGTAGTAGTAGTAATTTTAGTAGTATCCGTTGTTGTAGTAGTAGTACTAGTAGACGCAGTAGTTATAGTAATAGTAGTAGAAGTAGTAGTTATAATAGTAGTAGTAGTAGTTGTAGTAGTGGTACACTTAGCAACCATAATAGTAGTAGTAATAATCATAGTAGAAGTAGTAGTTATAATAGTAGTCGTAGTAGTAATATTCGCAGTAGTAGTTGTTGTAGTAGAAGACGTTGTTATTGTTGTTGTTGTAGTAGAAGTAGTAGTTATAACTACTAGCATGGTTGTAGTAGTAATATTCGCAGTAGTAGTTGTTGTAGTAATATTCGCAGCAGCAATAGCAGTAGAAGTACTAGTTGTAGGACTAGAAGTAGTACTAGTAGTTTTAACTATAGTAGTAGTGTAGTTGTAGGAGCAATACTAGTACTAGTGGAGACAGTAGTAGTAGTAGTAGAAGTAGTAGGAGGAGGAGTAATAGTAGTAGTAGTCGTTGTAGCAACAGCAGCAGTAGTAGTAGTTGTTGTTGTTGTTATTGTTGTTGTGGTAGTTGTTGTTGTTATTGTTGTTGTAGTAGTAGATGTAGCAATAGTGACAGTGGTAGTGGCAGTAGTAGTTGTACTAATAGTAGTAGCAGCAGCAGTAGTAGCAGAATTAGCAGCCGAGGTAGTAGAAGTACCCCTATCAGTAGTAGTAGTAGTAATAGTTGAAGCGGTAGTAGCAGTAGTTGTTGTTGTAGTGGCATTAGTAGTAGCAACAGCAGTAGTAGAAATTGTAAGAGCAGTAGCAGTACCAGTCTCAGTTGTATTAGCAATAGTCACATCAACTGTAGTTGTAGTAGAACTAGTAGTAGGGCAACAGTAGCAGCAAGAGTAGTGTTGTAGTAGTTGTAGTAGTAATTGCCATAGTAGCAGTAGTAGTATCAATAGTAGTAGCAGTAATAGTACTAGTAACAGCAGTCATTGTAGCTATAGTTGTAGTAGTAGTAGTAACTGTAGTAGTGGCAAAAGCCGTAGTAGTAGCAATACTTGTAGTAGAAGTGGTAGTAGAGGTGGCAGTAGTAGTATTCGTTATAGCTGCTGAATCGATAGTGGTAATAGTAGTAGTAGCAGTAGAAGTAGTAATGGTAGTTGTAGTAGTAGTAGTCACAGTCGTAGAAGTGGTAGCAGAAGTTGTAGTAGGGGTAGTAGTAGTAGCAGTAGTTGTAGTCGTTGTAGTAGTTGTGGCAATAGTAGCAATAGTAATCATAGCGCTAGTAGCAGAAGTAGTAGAAGTAGGAAAAGAATTAGTTCTAGAAGTAGCAGTAGTAGAAGTAATAATAACAACATTAGTAGCAGTAGTATTAGCAGTCATAGTAGTTGAATTAGTTGTAGTAGCAGTAGTTGTTACAATAGTTGCTTTAGTAGTAGCAGTAAAAGTAGTAGTAGAAATAGTAGTTGTTATAGTAGTTGTAACAGTAGTAGCAGCAGCATCAATATGAGTAGAAGTAGGAGTAGTTAAAGCAGTAGTAACTGCAGTGGTAATAGCTGTGGTTGTAGTAGCAGTAGCAGTAGTAGCAGTAGTAGTAGTGGTAGTAGTGGCAAGAGTAGCTGTAGCTGTAGTGACAGAAGTACTTGCAGTAGCAGCAGCCGTAATCGTAGTAGCAATAGTAGTATTAGTAGTAGTTGTTGTTGTTTGAGAAGTAGTATTAGTCATCACAGTAGTAGCAGTAGTAGCAGTAGTAGTAGTTGCAGTAGTAGTAGTAGCAGTAGGAGTAGCAGTAGAAATAGTAACAGTAGTAGTAGTAGTTGTAGTAGTAGCAATTGTAGTAGTGGGATAAGTAGTAGAAGGAGTAGTAGTAGTAGTAGTAAGAAAAGTAGTAGGAGGAGTAGTAGTAGTAGTAGTAGTAGTAGTAGCTGTAGAAGTGGAAGGAGCAGTAGAAGTAATTGTAGTAGTTGCAGTAGTAGTAGTAAGGTAAGTAGTAGGAGTAGTAGTAATAATAGTTGTAAGATAAGTAATAGGCGTAGTAGTAGTAATAATAGTAGTAGTAGTAAGATAAGTAGTAGGAGCAGTAGCCATAGTAGTAGTAGTAGTAGTGGAAGGAGCAACAATAGCAGCAATAGTAATATCAGAAGTAGTAGTAGCAGCAGTAGTAGTAGTGTCAACATCATTCGTAGTTATTGCAGTAGTAGCAGTAGAAGTAGCAGCATTAGCAGTAGTAGTAGCGGTAGTAGCCAGAACAACTGCCGTAGCAGTAGTAGTCATAGTGGTTGTAGTAGTAGTAGTAGTAGTAGTAGTAGTAGTAGCAAAAGTAGTAGTTGTAGAAGAAGT
Source organism: Trichopus zeylanicus subsp. travancoricus (assembly GCA_005019695.1). NCBI lineage: Eukaryota > Viridiplantae > Streptophyta > Magnoliopsida > Dioscoreales > Dioscoreaceae > Trichopus > Trichopus zeylanicus. Next base: position 168,259 of record RXID01021708.1, read on the forward strand.
CCTAGTAGTAGTTGTAGTATTAGCGACAGTAGCAACAACATTAGTAGTTGTAGTACCTGCAGTAATAGTGGCAGCAGCAGTAGTAGTAGCAGAAGCAGTAGTAGTTGTAGTAGAAGCAACAGCAGCAGTAGTAGTAGTAATATATGTATTAGGAGTAATAGTAGTAGTAGGAGAAGCAGCTATAGTAGTAGTAGTAGTTGTTGTTGTTATAGGAGTAGTAGAAGCAGCAACAGTAGTTGTATAAGTAGTAGTAGTAGCAGCATTAGTTGTAGAAGTAGCAGCAGTTGTAGAAGGGGTAGTATTAGTAGTAGTAGTAGCAACAACATTAGTAGCAGTAGTTATAGCAGTAGTAATAGTAGTTGTAGCAACAATAGCAGCAACAGCAACAACAGCAGCAGCAGCAATAACAGTGCTAGTAGTAGTAGTAGTAGCGACAACAACAACAACAGTAGCAGTAGTAGTAGTAGTTATTGTTGTAGCAGTAGTAACAACAGTAGCAGTTGTAGTAGTGGCAGTAGTTACAGCAGTAGCAGTAGTAGCAGAAGTAGCATAGTAGTAGTAGTAGTAGTAGCAACAACAATAGCAGCAGCAGTGGTAACAGTAGTATTAGTAGCAGCAGTAGTTATAGTAGTAGCCGCAGCAGTAGTAGTAGGAGTTGGAGTTGGAGTTGGAGTTGGAGTAGTAACAGCAACAACAACATTAGTAGTAGCAATAGTAGTCATAGTAGTAGAAGCAACAACAGTTGTAGTAGCTGTAGCAGCTACAGCAGCATTAGTAGTAGTAGTACGAGTAGTAGCAGTAGTAGGAGTAATTGTAGTAGCAGTAATAGTGGTAGACATAGCAGAAGCAGCAACAGTTCCAGTAGTAGAAGTAGCAACAATAGTAGCAGAAATAGTAGTAGTTGTAGTGCTAGTAGTAGTAGTAGTAGTAGCAGCAGCAGCAGTTGTAGTAGTAGTAGTAGCAGCAATATTAATGCTAGTAGTACTAGTAGTGGTATTAGTAACAAAATTAGTAACAGTAGAAGAAGTAGTTGCAGTAGCAGTAGCAGCAGTAGTAGTAATAGGAGTAGTAGTAGGAGAAGTAGTAGAAGTAGTTGCAGTAGTAGCAGTAATTGTAGTAGGAGTAGTAGTAGTAGTAGCAGCAGCAGCATCAGTAGCAATAGCAGTGGTAGTAATAATAATAGTTTTAGAAGTAATAGTAGTAAAAGTAGTAGTTGTAGTAGGTGTATCAGGATTAATAATAGTAGTAGTTGTTGTTGTTGTGGTAGTAGTAGTAGTTGTTGTGGTACTTGTAGTTGTAGTAGTAGTAGTAGTGGGAGTAGCAACAGCAGCAATAGTAGTTCTAGTCGTAGTTGTATAGTTGTAGAAGTAGTTGTTGTTGTTGTAGTAATAGTTGCAGTAATAGTAGTAATAGTAGCAGTAGTAGTAGTCATAGAAATAGTAGTAGCAGTAATAGTTGTCGAAGTAGTAGTAGTAGTAGTAGTAGTAGTAGTAATAGAAGCAGTAGTTGTTGTTGTAGAAGTAGTAATAGTTGTTGTAGTAGTTGTTGTAGTTCTAGTAATTGTCACATTAGTAGTAGTAGAAGTTTTAGCCGAAACATTAGTAGTAGCAGTAGCAGCAGTAGTAGCTGTTGTGCTAATAGTAGTAGTAGCCGCAGCAATAGTAGCAGAAGTAGTTGTAGGAGGAGGAGTATTTGTAGTAGTAGTGGTAGTAGTAGTTGTTGTAGAAGCAGCATGAGTAGCAGTTGTAGCAGCAGTAGTAGTAGTAGCAATAGTAGCAGGAGTAGTGGTATCAGAAATAGTTTCATAGTAGCAGTAGCAATAATAGTAGTAGTAGTAGTAGTAGTTTCAGTTGTAGTACTAGTAGTTGCAGTAATAGTAGTAGTTGCAGTAGTACTGATACTAGTGATCATAGTAGTAGTTGGAGCAGGAGTTGCAGTAGTAGCTGTAGTAGTAGTATTGTAGTAGTAGTAGTAGGAGGAGGAGGTGGAGGTGGAGTAGGAGTAGTAGCAGTAACAATAGCAGCAGTAGTCATAGTACAAGCCGCTGTAGTAGGAGCAATCGCAGTAGTACTAGTAGTAATAGCAGCAGCAACAGCAACAGTGTGAGTAGCAATAGTAGTCGTAATACTAGTAGCATTAGCAGAAGTAGAAATAGTACCAGTAGTAGTAGTAGTAGTAGTTGCAGTAGTAACAGTAGTAGTAGTAGTAGTTGCAGTAGTAGTAGCAACAAAAGTAGAAGTAGTAGTACTAGTAGTGGTAGTAGTAGCAGAATTAGTGACAGTGGTAGCAGCAGCAGGAGCAACTGTAGTAGTAGTAGTAGTAATAGCAAGAGTGCTAGAAGTAGCTATAGTAGTAGTAATAGGAGTAGTAGTAGGAGAAGCAATAGAAGTAGTAGCAGTAGTAGCAAAAATGGTAGTAGAAGTAGTAGTAGTAGTAAAAGCAGCCGCAACAACAGCAGTAATAGCAGTAGTAGCAATAATTATAGTTGTAGAAGTAGTAGTACTAATAGTAGTAGTTGTAGTAGTAATAGTAGTAGTAAGTGTATTAGAAGTAATAGTAGTAGT
>RXID01021708.1:175822-220822 GCA_005019695.1 Trichopus zeylanicus subsp. travancoricus
ACTATTGCAACTACTACTACTACTACAACAACTACTACTACTACTACAACAACAACAACAACTACTACTACTACGACTACTACTACTGCTACTACTATTACTACTACTACTACTACTATTATAACAACAACTACTACTACTACTACTTTTGTTACTACAACAATTGCAACTGTGACTTCTACTACTACTACTACTGCTGCTGCTTCTACAACTACTAGTGCTACAATTTCAAATACAACATCTCCTTTTACAACTTCTGCTACTACTGTTGTACAACTACTACCACTACTACTGCTACGAACACTACGTCTACTACCACTTTTACTACTACTGCTACTACTAATACTACTACTACTACTACCACTACTTTTGCTACTACTAATACTACTACTACCACTATTATTACTACTACTATTACTACTACCCCTAGTACTAGTACAACTACTGCTGCCACTACTACTACAACTACTATTACTACTATAATTTCTATTAATACTACTTCTATTTCTGCTACTACAACTACAACAACTGTGGCTTCTACTACTACTACTATTACAACTAGTTGTACTTCTATTGCTAATACTACTTCTACAACTACTATTGTACTGCTTCAAATACAACCTCTCCTTTTACTACTTCTGCTACTACTACTACTAATACCAAGACTACTATGACTACTACGACTACTACAACTATTGCTATTGATACTACTACTACTTCTCCTTCTATGACTGCTGCTACTACTACTGTTGCTAATACTACAACTACTATTACAACTCCTACTACGGCTACTATTGTTGCTACAACTACAATAACTACTTCCGCTAATACTACTACTATAACTACTACAACTACTACCACTGCTACTACTACTTCTCCTACTTCAACAACTATTACTAATACTACTGCTACTACTGCTACTATTGCTGCTACTATGACTCTAACTACTACAATTACTACTAATAAAGCTGCGACTACTACTGCTACTACTCCTCCTGCCACTACTACTACTATTACTACTGCTGTTGCTGCTGCTGCTACTACTATGACTACTACTACTACTACTACTATTACTACTACTACTGCACCTACCACCACCACTACTACTACTGCTGCTGCTACAACTACTACTTATCCTACTACTACAACTTCCGGTACCACTATTACTAATACTAATACTACTATTACTGCTACTACTGTTGTTGCTACAATGAGTAATGGTACTTCTACTATTACTGCTACTACTACTACTACAACTATGCTAGTACTACTGCTCCTGCAACTACTTCTACTAATACAACTACTATAACAACAACTATTGCTACTGGTACCACTATTACTACTACTGCTACTACGGCTACTACAACAACTACTGTTGCTGCTGCTACTACCGCTGCTATTACGTATCTATTGCCATAACTTCTACTACTACTTCTACAACTGTTGCTACTACTACTACTGCTGCTGCTGCTGCTGCTGCTAGTACTACTACTCTTGCTACTACTATTGCTACTACAAGTACAACTACTGCTACCGCTACTACTATTAAACCTGCTCCTACAACTACTGCTACTAGTACTGGCACTACTACTATTGCCACTAGAACTACACCAACTACGATTACTATAACAACTACTGCAACTACTGCAATGGCTGCTACCTCTACTACAATAACAACAACTGTTTCTACAATTAAAATTAATACTACTACTACTGCTACTACTACTATCACTTTTTCTTCTACTATTGCTAATACTACTACTACTACTAAATTTGCTACTACTACTGCTACTGCAACAACAACTACTACTACTCTAGCTGTTGCTACTTCTACTACTGCTACAGCTGGCACTACAACTACCGCTACTACTACATCTACTACTACTGCTGCTGCTAATGCTACTATTACTACTATTGCAACTGCTGCTATCGCTAGTACTACAACTCCTATGACTACTGCAACTGCTACTACTATTGCTCTACAACTACTACAACTACTACTTCTATGATTGCTGTTACTACAATTGCACTACTACTACTGCTACTAGTACTCCAGCTGCTAAAACTACTACTGTGACTACTACTACTTCAGCTTCCATAACTGCAACTGCTACTCCTACTACTACTGCTACTACTGCTACAATAACAACTGCTACTCCTGCTACTACTACTACTAATACTACTGCCACTATTACTTTTACTATTGCTAATACAACTGCTACTGCTACTACTACTACTACTACTACTATTGCTACTACTTTTACTACAACCACGACCACAACCACTACTACTGCTGCTTCTACTACGACTACTACTACTTCTACTACCATTGCAACTACTGCAACTACTATTACTTGTACTACTACTCCTACTACAACTATGTCCATAACAACTACTACTACTAATGATACTACGCCTATTCCTGCTACGACTATTGCTACTACTACTGCTACTGCTACAACTACAACTACTATTTCTACTATTACTACTAGTACTACCACTACTAGTAATAGTAGTTCCACTGCTACTACTACTACCACTACTGTGACTACTACTGCTACTTCCACTACTACTACTACTAATACTACTGCTACTTCTACCGCTACTACTACTACTACTACTGCTCCTACTACTACTGCTGCTGCTTGTGCTACTACTACTACTAATATTACTTCTACAATGACTACAACTGCTGCTACTACTGCTATTATTACAACTACTACTACTGCTACAACTACACCAACTACTGCTACTACTGCTACTGCTACAGCTACTACTACCACTAGTGCTGCTGCTGCTAGTACTACTACTTCAGTTACTACAAGTGCTACTACTACTATTGCTACTGCTGTTGTCACTACTACTACTGCAAATACTACTATTACTACTATTGCAGCTCCTCAAACTACTACTACTACTACAGCTTTTGCTACTACTACTACAACTGCCGCTTATGCTACTACTACTACAACCAATGCAGCATTCGCGACTACTACTACTACTACTACTATTGCTGCTACTGCTACTACAACAACTACTATAGCTGTTGTTACGACTACTACTACAACTACTCCTACTACTTCTACTACTTCTACTACTACTACTACTATTACTGTTTCTACTACTGCTACTACTGCTCCTATTGCTACTATTACTGCTACTACTGTTGCTCCTACCTCTACTACTGCTACTACTACTACTCTGACTACTACTACAACTACTGCTACTGCTACCACTACAACTACTTCTACTACTGCTACTACTACTACTCTGACTACTACTACAACTATTGCTACTGCTACCACTACAACTACTTCTACTACTGCTACTACTACTACTACTACTAGTAATACTGTGGGTACCACAGTTGCTATGATAACCTCAGCTACTACTTCTGCTACTATGACAACTACTACAACGATTGCTACTACTACTACTACTACAACTACAACTACTACTATCTGTACTACTTCTAATACAATGGCTACGACCGCTACAATTACAACAACTACTACTACATCTACTACTTCTGCTACTACTGCTACTACAGCTACTACGAGTACTACTACTTCCACTACTACTTCTGCTACTACTGCAACAACTACCACTAGTACTTGTACTACTGTTATTATTGAAACTACTACAACTACTACTACTGCAACAATAACAACTACTACCACTCGTATTGCTATGACTTCTACTACTACTATGACTATTATTTCTTCTACCATTGCCGCTACAACTAAAACTGCTGCTGTTGTTGCTATAACTACTACTATTATTGCTATTTTTGCTACTACTGCTACTGCTAGTACGACTTCAACTTCTGTTACTACTACTACTACTTCTACTACTTTTTCTGCTACTACTTCAACTACAACTGCTTCAACTGCTACTGCTGATTCAACAGCAATGGGTGGTTCCATTACTCACAAAACTTTTCTACCATAGGTACTGCCACTACTGCTTCTACTTCTACTCTAGCAACTACAACTACTACTACTACATCAATCGATATGGTATCTACTGCTACTTCAGCTTCTACGACTTCAACTATTGCTTTTGCTACTACTACAACTACTACTATTACTACTACTACTACTACTTCTGCAACAATTTCAACTACACCTACTTTTACTACTGCTACTGCAGCAATTATTGCTACAACTACTAATGATGCTACTGTTACTATTACAACTGATGTGACCACTACTACTGCTACTAATTCTACTTCTATTATTACTACTACTGCGACCACTACTGTTGCTACTGTTGCTACTATTACTACTGCGGCTACTACTACTATTACTACTGCTGCCACTACTACTACTCCCACAACTTGTATTACTACTACTACTACTACTACTACTACTACAACTACTACTAATGTTGCTGCTACTTCTACTACTATTACTCCTACTACAACAACTAGTACTATAATGACTACTACTGCCAGGACTACTACTTTTGCTACTACTTTTTCTACTACTACTACTACTACTACTACTACTACCACCACCACCACCACCACCACCACCACCACTACCACCACAACTACAACTACAACTATGAATACTACAACAACTGCTACTACTAAAACCACTACTACTACTGCTGCTGCTACTTCTACTATAACTACTACTACTCCTCCTTCTAAGACTACAGCTGCTGCTACTACTACTATAACTACTTCTGCTACTAATACTACTACTACTACTTCTATATTATTCCTACTGCTACTTCTAATACTACTATCACTACTACTACTATTACCACTACTACAGCTAGCGCTGCTACTACTAATACTATTATTATTACTACCACTACTACTACTTCTCCTACTACAACAACTACTAATACTACTCCTACTGCTGTTGCTAATACTATTGCTGCTGCTGCTATTGCTAATACTACTACTGCTAGTGCTGCTACTGCTACTGCTACTTCTACTATCACTACTACAGCTACTACTACTACAACAACAACAACTACAGCTCCTACTAATGCGGCCACCACATCTACTGCTACTACTTCTACTTATCCTACTACTTCTTCTACTATTATCGCTAATGTTTCTACTGCTACTTCTACCACTACTACTGTTGCTGCTGCTGCTACAACAACTACTACTGCTACTTCTCCTACTTCCTCTACTGCTGCTACTACTTCTACTACTAGCGTGGCTACAACTACTACTACTACTACACCACTACTAAAACTACTACTACTACTTCTACCCCTACTACTTCGGCTACTGCTGGTTCTGCTACTAGTATGACTACTGCAACTACAACTACTAAAACCGTTCCAATTGCTACTACTATTGCTACTAAAACTCCCACTGCTACTGCTACTACGACAACTGCAACTATTGGTCGAACTGCTACAACAACTACTACCGCAACTATTGCAACTCCTGCTACTACTACTACTACCTCAACTAGTATTTCTGATACTCCAACTACTACAACTACTACTGCTACTTCTACTACTACTACTACTGTTGTTACTTCTACTACTACAACTACTACTTTGACTGCTATTGCTACTCCAACTACTACTACTACTTTTGCTGCTACTTCCACTACTACTTCTGCTGCTACTGCTGCTACTATTACTGCAACTTCTGCTAGTACTACTACTACTACAACTACAACTACTGCAACTTGTGCTATAACTATAACTTCTACTACAACTATAACAACTACTACTACTTCAACTACTACTACTTCTTCTGCTACTACTTTGCCTACAACAACTGCTACAACTACTACTGCATCTACCACTACTACTACTACGACTACAACTATTGCGATAACTGTTACTTCGACTGCTGATACTACTGTGCCTACTTCTATTACTACTACTTTTGCTACTACTGCAACTTCTACTACTGCTTCAACTACTACTACTGCTTCTACTACTTCTTCTGCAACTACTACCGCTTCTACTACTACTATTACAACAACTACCACTATTGTGGCGACTAATACTACTGCTACTACTACTACCAGTACTACTACTGCTACTACTACTACAATAGTTACTGCCATTACTACTAACAGAAGTATTTTACTTCTACTACCACCACCACTACTACAACTATGACTACTGCTACACAAATGCTGCTATTGTTGTTGCCACTACTACTACTACAACAATTGCTGCTACTACTATTATAACTGCTACTATTACTACTACTAAGACAACTACTGCTACTACAACTAGAAAGAACAACAACAACAACTACTACTATCACTACTACTACTTCTCCTACAATAACAATAACAACTACTATTACTACTTCTCCAACTACTACTATTGCAGCTGATACTGCTACTGCAACAACTACTGCTATTGCTACTACTACTACTACTAATACTACTACTTCTATGACAATTACTACTGCCATTACCACTTCAGCTACTACTACCGCTATTGCTTCTACTGTAATAACTACAAGCTATACTTTAACTACTACTGCTACTACCACTCGTGCTGCTACAACTACCTCTATTTCTACTACTACTACTACTACTACTACTACTACCACCACTCGTGCTACTGTTGCTGCTGTTGCTACTGCTACTGCTACTGCTACTACTACAACTATTACTACTACTACTGTTACTACTTCTACTACAACTACCACTATTACTACTGCTAATACTTCTGCTTCCCCTACTACTACTGCTGCTACTACTACTACTAGTACTAATACTACATGTGCTACTACTGCTTCTAGTACTACCACAACTACTACTACTGGAACTTCTGCGGCCACTACTTCTGTTACTATAGCTATTTCTTCTACTACGTCTGCTACTGCTGCTGTTACTACTACTACTACCACCACTACTGCTACTACCACTAGTTTTGCTACTATTATTACTTTTGCTACTACTACAGCTGCTGCTACTGTTGCTACTACTACTATTACTTCAATTGTTACTGTTGTTACTTTGGGGTTGTTGTTACTGTAGCTACTACTACTAGAACTGCTGCCACTTCTTCCTCTTACAACTATTATTGTTCCTACTATTACTACAAATAATAATTCTACTACTAGGGATACTACTACTAGTACTACTGTTGCTATAGCAGCTGCTACTGTTGGTACTACTACTGTTGCCCATGATATCACTGCTACAGTTACTACTACTGCAACTACTTCTGCTACTACTAGTTTTGCTACTACTAATACTACTACTACTACGACTACAACTACAAATGCCACTACTACTACTTCTATTACTACTACGGCTACTACTACTACTACTACTACTACTATTTATACTAGCACTGATGTTGCTGCTACTGCTACTACTACTACTACTACTACTACGACTGCAACAACTATTACTACTACTATAACTACTACCACTACTACTACCGCTACTAAAACTGTTGTTGCAGCAATTGCTACAACTATTATTCTTACAACTTCTCCTACTACGATTACTATTGCTACTAGTATTACAGCTACTACTACAGCTGCTTCACCCAATAGTACTACTACTACTACTTCTGCTTGCTACTACTACTATAGCTAGGACTACTACAACTACTAGTACTACTTCTACTACTTCTGCTAGTACAATTTTCGGTACTACTACTATTAGTAAACAACTATTGCTGCTACTACTACTGCAACTACTATTACTACTGTTCCTGCTACTACTACTACAACTACTACTACAACTACTACTGCTACAACTACTTGTGTGACTACTACTGCAACTACAACTACTACGACTACTGCTACTACTGTTGCGGGTACTACTACTACTACTAGAACAGCTTCTTCTACTACTTTGACTACTACTACTACTACTACTGCTACTACTGCTACTACTGCCACTGATGCTACTACTACTACTACTACTTATGCTACCGGTTTAATTGCTACAACTGCTCCTACTGCTACTACTACTACTACTACTACTCCTCCTCTAACTACTACTACTACACTTATTACGACTACTGCTACTGCTCCTACTCCTACTACTGCTACTCCTACTAATACTACTGCTACCACCACAAATACTATTACTGTTGCTGCTACTTCTACTATTATTACTTCTAGTACAACTACTATTACAATAACTACTACTGCTACGACTAGTACTTCTATTACTGCTATTACTACTACTACTGCTACTACTGCTGCTGCTGCTATAGCTATTACAGCTGCTACAACAACAATAATTACTACTACTACTACTACTACTACTACTACTTCTTCTTCTTCTTCTACTACTACTACTACTATAACTACGACTACTACTATAACTATTACTACTACTAAGAATATTGCGACTGCTACTACTACTATAACTACTACAACAACAACTACTACTACTGGTGCTACTACTGCTACTATTACTACTACTGCTGCTATAACTACTGCAACTACTACTACCACTATAGCTATTATTACTACAAATACTACTACTACTACAACATGAGTACTATTTCTACTACTACAACTACTACGACTACTTCTACTATAACTACTGTTACTTCTGCTATTGCTACTATTGCTACTATTGCTTCTACTACAACTACTGCTGCTTCTGCAACAATTGCTACTACTACTACTACAACTATTACAATAACAACAACTACTACTGCAACTATTACAACAACAACAGCTACTACTACTACAGCTACAGCTACTACGGCTGCTACGACTACTACTACTATAACTTTTGCCACTATTGTTGCTACTACTACTACTTCTACTACTGCCACTACTATTACTTCTACTACTACTCCTACTACTACTAAAACAACTACTACAACTACTACGACTGTTACTGCTACTACTACTGCGATTGTCGCTACTACTACTACTACTACTACTACTACTTCTACTGCTACTGCTGCTACTGTTACTACTACAACTACTACTGTTGCTACTACTACTACTACTACCCCGACTACTAAAACTACTACTACTACTTCTACTGCTATGACTACAACTTCTACGGCTACTACAACTACTACAGCTACAACTTCCCATGCTGCAATAGCTACTATTGCTACTACAACTTCTACTACCCCTACCACTATTGCCACTACTTTCGCTTCTACTACGACTACGACTACAATTGGTACTACTCCTAATGCTGCTGTCGCTGCAACCCCTATAGCTACTGCTACTACTACAACTACTTCTCCTACTGCTACTACTACTGCGCCTACTACAACTACTATTACTGCTGCTACTGCTACAGGTAATCTTACTACTATAACTGCTACTATAGCAACTGCTACTGCAACTAGTGCTACGGCTACTACTACTCTAACTACTACTACTAATACTATTGCTACTCCTCCTGCAACATCTACTATAGATACTACTACAACAATTGCTGCTACTACTACTACTGCTGCTGCTGCTCTACTCAATTACTATTGCTACTATTTCTTCTACTCCTACTGTACTACTATTGCAACTGCAACTGCTACACCTACTACTACTGCTCCTACCCCTTCTACTACTAATGCGGCAGCTACTAGTATTGCTATTACTACTTCTTCTAATACTACTGATACAATTACTACTACTGCCACTACTTCTACTACTATTGTGGCTGCTACGACTGCTACTACAACTACTGCTACTACTACTACTACTACTACAACTTCTACAACAACTATGACTAGGACAATTAGTAATACTACTACTTCTACTATTACTACTACTGCTCCTGCTATCACTAACACTACTACTACTACTGCTACTATTACTGCTAATACTACTACTACTACTACAAATATGACTACTATTTCTACTACAATAACTACAACTACTAGTTCTTCTACTATAACTTCTACCACTTCTACTGCTACGCCTACTACTACTACAACTACTACAACTTTTGCTGTTGCTAGAACTGCTACTACTACTACTACTAACACTACTGCTGCTTCTGCAACTACTACTACTACTACTACAACAACAACTATGACTACTACTTCTACTATTGCTACTATGGTGCCCGTGACTACTACTACTACTACTTCTCCTACCATTGCTACCACTACTACTACTTTTACTACTACAAAAACTACTACTAGAACTACTTTGACTGTTACTACTACTATTGCTGCTATTATTGCTACTAATACTACTACTACTACTACTGCTACTACTACTACAACAACAACAACAACAACAACAACTACTACTACTACTACTATTACTACTACTACCACTACAGCTGCTGCTGCTACTACTACTACTATTACTACTCTTTTACTACTACTACTATTACTACCAAAACTACTACTATTGCTACTTCCGGTACTTCCACCACTAGTAATACTACTGCGACAAATACTACTACTACTTCTGCTACTACTAATTCTACTGCTACTGCTAGGACTACTACTATAGCTACTCCTACTACAGCAACTACTACTACTACTACGATGAATACTATGACTACTACAATGACTACGATAACTACTTCGCTACTACTTCTACTGCTACTGTGGCTACTGCTATTACTGCAACTATTGGTAGTACTACAACTACTGCAACTTGTTCTACAATAGCTACTTGTACAACAACTACAACAACAACTAGCTCTACTTCAACTACTAGTACTACTTCTACTACCACTTCTACTACTAACACTGCTACTACTACTGCTACTACCACTGTTGCTACAACTACTACTGTTATTGCTGATTCTGCTATAACTGCTACTCCTTCTGCTGCTGCTATTACCACTGCTACTACTATTACAACTATTGCTACTGCTAACACCAGTACCACTACTACTACAACTACTACATATACTGCTATTAATACACTGCTACTACCCTTATTACTACTTCTGATACTACTACTTCAATTGCTATTGCTACTACATCTACTACTGCTACTACTGCTACTACTACTACTACTACTATTGCTACTACTTGTACCGCTCCTCCTCCCCCTGCTATTACTACTACTACTACTACTACATCTACTACATCTACTACTACTACTACTACGAGTACTCCTACTACTAGTTCTACTCCTGCTACTAGTACTACTATTGCTTCTACAACATGTACAAGTACTTCTACTTCTCCAGTGACTGCTACTACTTCTGCTACTACTACCACCACTATTAGTACGGCAACTAATACGACTACGACAACAACAATAACTACTACTACTATTACAACAACTACTACTACGATTATGACTACTACTAGTTCAACTGGTACAACTATAACTGCTACTGCTACAACCTCTACTACTACTACTACGGCTGCTACTACTGCAGTACTACTACAGTATTACAAAAACTACTACTATTGCTACTAGTACTACCCCTATTACTAGTACTATTGCTACTGCTACCACTACTACTACAACAACTACTACTACTACTACTACAACTACAACTACAACTACTATTCCTACTACTACACGACTACTACTATTGCTACTACTACTACTTCTACTTCTACTAATACTAGTACTAGTACTGCAACTACAACTACAACTATAACCGCTACTACTACTACTTCTACTACTTCTACTATTACTACTACTACTGCTGGTGCTGCTGTTGCTACTACTACTACTAGTACTGCACTAAGGCTACGACTACTACTACTAGCACTGCTACAACTCCAACAACTACTCCGATTACTACTACTAAAACAACAACTACTACTACTACTACTACTCCTCCTTTTGCTACTGCTACTACTCCTCCTACTAGTATTTCTACTGCTACAACTACTACTACTCCTTCTATTGCTACTGCAACAAGTACTGCACTAAAGCTACGACTACTACTACTAGCACTACTAAGAGTCCAACAACTACTCCTGTTACTACACCTAATACTACTACTACTACGACTACAACAACTCCTTTTACTACTGCTACTACTCCTCCTACGAGTATAACTACTGCTACAACACAATACTCCTACTGCTAATACTAATCAATACGGCTACTAAAACTACTTCTACGACTACTACTACTCCGACAAGTACTACTACTACCACTTACTACTGTACTCCTTCCGACTACACTAACCAGAACGAACCACTGCTAGTAACTTTAAAACAATTCATGGGCTACTACGACGACTACTAACTATACTCCAACGCCTACGTCCTACTACTGCACTACTCACTCCCACTACTAGTTCTACGATGTACAACTACTACTACTAATTGCTGCTGCTACTACTACGATCAATAATAACTAATACTACTGCTGCTACTACGAAAAGACTACTAATAAATGCTTAACGACGAACTACTAACTACTACAACACTACTACTACTGACTAATACTACTACTGCTGCCACTACTACTACTACTACTACTACAACAACTGCTATTCCTACTATTACTACCACTACTACTACGACAACTACTACTATCACTATTACTACTAGTACTGCTACATATAACATGGCTACTAATAGTATTAGTACTACTCCCAACCAGAAATAGTAACTACTTACCACCAAGAGAAGTATACCGTAGTATAGTAGCAGTAGTAGTGTACTCTTTTTTCGAAGTACCTATAAGCAATAGTAAATAGTGTGTAATAGTATGGAAGTAGTAGCAATAATAGTGTAAGTGTAGTGGTCATAGTAAGGTAGGTCGTAACCCGTAGTCGTTCTGCGGTTGTTGTACTCGTTGTCCTCAGTCGCCGCCGGCGTCGTAGTATCACTATTAGGTAATAGTAGTATTGAAGTAATACGAGTAGTAGTAGTTAGTAGCAAGACTAGGAGTGTAGTAACTAGATTGTATTTAGGCATAGTAGTAGTAGCTACAGCAGTAGGAGTCGTAGTAGGAGGCGTAGTAGTAGTAGTAGTAGTAGATGTTGTAGTAGTAGTTGCTGTGGAAGTAGTATTAGCTGAAGTTGAAGTTGGAATTGTAGTTGTAGTAGCAGGACTAGGAGTAGTAGAAGTAGTAGTAGCAGTGGTAGTTGCTCTAGTAGTAGTCCTTGTTGTAACAGCAGTAGCTGTAGTAGTTGGAGGCATAGTAGCAGTAGCTAGAGTAGTAGTAGTAGAAGAAGAAGTAGTAGTAGTAGTAGTAGTAGTAGTAGTAGTAGGAGGAGGAGGAGTAGTAGTAGTTGCAGTAGTAATCGGAGTAGTTGAAGTAGCGGCAGCAGCAGCAGTAGTAGTAGAAGCAGTAATAGAAGTAGTAGAGCAGCAGTAGTAGTAGTAGTAGTAATAGTATTAGTAGAAGTAGCTATAGCAGTTGCAGTGGCAATGGTAATAATAGTAATTGTAGTAGCTGTTGCAATAGTAGTAGTAATAGAAAAAGCAGTAGTAGTAGTAGTAGCAGCAGTAGTAGCTACAATAGCTGTTGTAGCTGCTGTAGCAGTAGTAGTAGTTGTAGTAGTAGTAGCTGTAGTAACAGTAATAGTAATTGTTGACTACTGCTACTACTGCGACTACAACAACAATAGCTACTATTACTCCTGCTACCACTACTACTATGATTACTTACAACTATTGCTTCTACTACTGCTAACACAACAACTACTACTGCAAGTACTGCTATTGCTACTACCTCTACTACTACTACTACTTTTACTACTTCTACACTACTACTACAACTACTACTACTGGTACTACTACTGCTCCAACAACAACTACTATTACTACTACTAATACTACTAGTAGTAGTAGTAGTATTACTATGACTACTACTACTATTACAACTACTAATCCTATTGCTGCTACTACTACACCAGCCACTACCACTACTACTACTACTGCTTTTGCTGCTACTACTTCTGCTATGCAACTACTATTGCTACAGATACTACACCTACTATTACTGCTATTGCTACTACTCGTCCTACTACTAGTCCTACTACTACTACTAGTACTGCTACTACTACTACCACTGCTACTACTTCTACCATTACTACTGACACTTCTACTACTACTACTTCTTGCCGATTACTACTATTACTACTATGTCAATTGCTATAGCTTTTACCACTACAACTACTACCACAACAACAACGACTACTACTTGTACTACAACAATGGTAGCAACTGTGGCTGTTACTAGAACCACTGCGGCTACTATTATTGCTACAACTACTACTACTGCTGCTGCTACTATTATTGCTACAACTACTACTACTATTGTTGTTGCTGCTGCTGTTGTTGCTACTACTACTACTACTACGAATGAGACTACTACAACTACTACAACTACTACTACGGCTGCTAGTACAAATATGACTATTACTTCAACTTCTCCAACTAATAATACTATTGCAACGACTACTACTGCCACAACTACTGCTACTACTACTAATAATAGTACGACAGTTGCTACTACTATTGCTACAACTGCTGCTATCACTACTACTAGTAGTAGTAGTACTACTACTACTACTACTACTACTACTGCTACTGCTATTACTCGTACTACTACTACTGATACTACTACTTCAATTGCTACTACAACTACTTCTACTACTTCTACTTCTACTTCTTCTTCTACTACTACTACTACTATACTACTACTACTGCTACAAATACTAGCACTGCTCCCCTCCTCCTCCTCCTCCTCCTCCTCCTCCTCATGCTACTACTAATACTACTTCTACTACATCCTCTACTCCTACTACGATTACTACTACTACTTCTCCGGCTGCTACTAGTACTGTTACTACTATAATGTCTACTACTATTGCTGTTACTATTACAACGTCTACTACTTCTACAACAACAACTACTATTTCTGCTACTGCTACCACAACTATTATTTCTGCTACTGATAATAATACGACTACAATTTCTACTACTACCACGATTACTACTACTACTACTGCTGCTGCTGCTACTACTACTTTTACTACTACTACTACTACTACTACAACTACAACTACTCCTATTGCTACTGCTACAACACCTGCTACTACTACTACTACTATTGCTACTACTGCTACTACTACTACTTCTACGACTACTATTACAGCTACTACTACTCCTACTGCTACTACTACTATACTGCTTGTACAACTACTTCTACTAGCACTGCTACTACTCCAAAAACTACTACAATTAGTACAACTAATACTACTACTATCACTACTGCAACTACTCCTATCGCTACTGGTACTACTACTACTACTACTAGTACGATGGCTGCTACTACTACTACTTCTATAATTACTATTGCTACTGCTACTCCTAATACTGCTACTACTACTACTATAAGTACAACTACTCCTATTGCTTCTACTACTACTCCTACTACTACTACTGCTACTGCTATTACTAGCACTACTCCTACTGCTACTACTACTACAACTAATACTGATACTATTACTACTACTACTACTACAACAACTACTACTACTACCACATCTACAACTCCACCTCTTACCACTACTACAACTACTACTTCTACTACTACTACTATTACTTCTACTACTTCTCCAACTCCTACTCCTCCCACTAATCCTACTACTTCTTCTAGTGCTACTGCTACTCCTATTCTAGAAGCTTCTACTACTGAGACTACTACTACTACTACTATTCCTGTTACTAAAAGTACTACATCTATTATTGCTATTGCTACTACTAGTAGTCCAACAACAACTACTGCCTCTACTATTAGAGCGACAACAGCTACTACTTCTGTTGCTAATCAAACTACAAATCTTACTGCTACTACTATAGCTGCACTACTACTCCAACACCTCCTACTAGTAGTTCTTCTGTTGTTACTACTATTGCAACTAGTACCACAAGCACTACTACTGCAACTAAAACTACTACTACAACTATTGCTACTATTGCAACTACTATTGTTGCAACAAATACTATTACTATTATTACTACTACTACCTCTACCACTACTACTGCTTCTACTACTACTACTGCTACTACTACTATGACCACTACTACTACAACAATAACATGAACAACATCAATAACTATCACAAGTACTATTGCTACTACCGTTGCTACTACATCATCATCATCATCAACAACAACAACTACTACTACCACCACCACCACCACTAGTACTACTACTACTACTGCTAGTACTACTACTACTGCTAGCACTATTACTACGACTGTAACTACTACTACTTCTGCTACTACTACTACTCCTACTACTTCTACTACTACTACAGCTTCTACTTCTACTTTTGCTACTACTGGAGGTACTACTACCACTACTACAACTTCTACTATTGCTACTGCTACTTCTACTACTACTGCTACTACTACCACTACTACTATTGCTACTACTACCGCTACTACTATTGCGACTGCTACTCCGCTTACCTTTATCACTATACCAATTACTGCTTCTGCAACTATTACTGCGACTACTGCTACTACAACTACTACAACAACTACTACTACCACGACTACTATTACTACTACTGCTATTGCAGCTAAGACTTCGACTACTTCTATTGCTACGGCTACTCCTATTACTATAACTACTCCTACTACTACTACTTTTACTACTACCACTATTATTACTTCCACCACTATTGCTAATATTGTTACTACTATTTCTACTACTACTATTACTACTACTACTGCTATTGCTACTGCTATTAGTACAACTATTACTACTATTTCTACTACTACGACTAATACTACTCCTATGACTCATACTACTACTACTATTGCTACGACTTCGACCTCTGCTACTACTACTCCAGCTACTACTACTAATACTATGACTACAACTACTAGTTCTACTACTACTGTTGCTACTGCTGCGGCTGCTACTCCTACTCCTACTACTACTACCACTAGTACTTCTACTACTACCACTACCACTACTACTACTGCTAGTGCTATTACTACTACTCCTATAACTATTGCTACTCCAACTAATACTTCTATAATTACTAGTACTATGACTTTTACTACTACTACTGCTACTACTACTACTACTAGTACTGGTACTACTATACTACTACAGATGCTGTACTATGAGTAATACTCCTACTACTACTTCCACAACTACTTCTACTATGAGAAATATTACTATGACTGCTATTATTGCTTCTACTACTACTACTACTACTACGACTGTTGCTAATACTACTATTATTACTTCTACTACTACAACAACAACAACAACTACTACTACTACTATGACCTCTACTACCGCTACTGCTACTCGTATTACAACAACTACTACTACAATTACAACTCCTACTACTTCTACTACTAGCACTACTACTCCAACTAGTATTCCTTCTCCTACACGTAATCCTTCTACTACTCCCACTACTACCACCACTACTACTACTACTACTACTTCAACAACAACAACTACAACTACTCTTACTACTACTACTACTTCTACTTCTACAACAACAACTACTGCTCATACTACTAACTCTGCAATTACTACTATTGATGTTGCTGCTGCTACTATTGCGACTATTACTACTATAACTACTACTACTACTCCTCCTGTTGCTACTACTTTTACTTCTACTACTACTACTGCTACTATTGCGTCCACTACTACTACTACTATTGTTGCACCTCCTTCTACTAATACGGATACTACTACTACTTTTGTTACTACCACTACTACTACTCCTGCTACTACTACTACTGTTGTTGCTGCTAATAATACTAGTACTCGTACTACTTCTACTACTATTGCTACTACTACTGTGACTACTTTTGCTACTACTACTAGTATTACTGCTACTACATTTGCTACTACTATTACTGGTATTACTATTGCCACAACTACTGAAACTATAACAAATACTACTAATACAACAACAACTACTACTGTTACTACCACTACTACAATTGTTACAACTACTACTCTTTGTATTGCTACTGCTACTACTACCTCAACTACCATTGCTACTACTACTATTATTGCTACTACAAGTGCTTCTATTACTACTCTTGCAATTATGACTACTACTACTACTTGCACTACTACAGCTACAACAACTACTACTACTACTACTCCTGCTGCTGCTGCTGCTGCTGCTGCTGTTTCTACTATTGCTACTAACACTACTACTTATGTTACTACAACAGTTGTTACTCCTACTAATACTACGTCTACAACTACTAGTATTACTATCAATACTACTACTACTACAACAACCACAACTGCGACTGCTACTACCACTACTTTTACTACTTCTACTACTTCTATAACTACTAATACCACCACCACCACCACCACGACTACTACTACTACTACTACTTCTTCTTCTACTACTACTACTACTAATACTACCGCTGTTGCTCCAACTATTGCTACTACCACAACTGCTACTATCATTACAACTACTACGATACTCTAACTACTGCAGCTGTTGCAACTACAACTGCTACTACCTCTGCAACTACAACAACAACTACTACTTCTCCAACTAATACTACTACTGCCACTGCTACTACTGCTATTACTATTGGTACTTTTACTACTGCTATAACTTCTCGTACGAGCACTACAACGACTACTACTGCTGCGACCACAACTACTATGACTACTACTACTACTACTACTATCACTTGCACTATAACTACTACTATTGCTGCTGCTGTTGCTACTACTACAACTATCACCGCACTATTTCTCTACTGCAGTTATTGCTGCTATTACTATTGCCACTAATACTACTACTATTACTACTACTACTACTTCGACTACCATAGCAACTTCTACTACTGCTACTTCTGCTGCAGCTACTACTAATACTACTACTATTACTGCTACTGCTTCTGCTACCACAGTTGCTCTTGCTACAACTATTGCTGCTACCACTACTACTACTACTATACCTACTTCTCCTACTACAACAACTACTGCTGCTCCTACTACTAATACTACTACTACTACCACTACTGCTACTACAACTACGGCTACTACTACTATAGCTACTATTGCTATTACTACTACTACAACTACAACAATAACTATTGCTACTACTACTACTACCACTACTACTGCTAATACTATTACTGCTACTACTACTAAAACTGCTTCTACTACTACTGCTGCTACTACTACTAGTACTCCTCCTAATACTACTGCATCTTCTGCTATTACGGCTACTATTCCTACTACTTCTATTGCTACACCTACTACTCCTCCTCTTCCTCCTCCTCCTCCTACTACTACTACAAGTACTACTACTAGCACTACTCCAACTCCTAAACCTACCCCTACTACTAGTACTACTACTATTGTAACCACTTCAACAACTACTACTACCACTTCTAATAGAACTACTACTACAACGAGCACTACTGCTGCTACTACAAGTACTGCTACTAGTACTACTGCTACTTCTACTACTACTAATACTAACTCTACTAATATTGTTGTTGTTGCTGCTACTCAAACTACTGCGACTATTACTACTACTACTACTATTACTACAACAACTACTACTACTACAACTACTACTGCCACGACTACTACAACTACCATTACTACTGTTACAACTACTACACTTACTACACTTACTACTACAACTCTACTATTACTGCTATTACTACTATTGCTGCTGCTACTTCTGTTACAACAACAACTACTACTACGACTCCAACTTCTACTCCCAATACAACCACTGCTACATCTACTCCCACTACTACTCCTACTACTAGTACTACGACCCCTACCATTACCACTTCTAGTACTACTACTGCTACAACTATAACTACTAGTACTATTACAACTACTACTGCTACCATTAGTACTACTACTAAAACTACTAACACTATTACTACTGCTACTACAACTACTTCTATAGCTACTCCCACAACTACTCCAACTAATACGACCACAACTCCTACTACTACTACTACTACTACTACAATAATTACTACTACTACTGCTACTGCTACTCCTACAACTACTACTACTTCTATTTCTACCATTATGCCAACTACTACTGCTACTACTACTGCTAGTGCTACTACTTCTACTAGTACTAGTACTAGTACTACTACAACTACTACTACTACTACTACTACTACTACTACTACTATTGCTGCTATTACTATTACTACTGCTACTACTACAACTACAACGATTACCACTACCACCACTACTACTAGTAGTACTTCTACTACTACTACTTCTACTTCTTCTACTTTTGCCACTTCTTCTACTACTACAACAACTGCTACTATTACTACTACTGCTGTTGCTGCTGCTGCTGTTATAGTTACTACTACTACAATTGCTACAACTAGTCCTTTTACTACTAGTACATCTGCTACCACTGCTACTACTACTACAACTACTACTTGTACTACTACTACTACTACCTCTAGTACTACAACTATTGGTACTATTACAACACTACTACTAGCACTACTACTACTATTACTAATACTATTAATACCACTACTACAACTACTCCTACGACAATGACTACTGCTACTACGTCTACCGCTGCTGCTATTGCGACTGCTTCTACTACTAGTCCTATTACAAGAACTACTTCTGCTTTGACTACAACAACAACTATTGTATCTACAATAGCTACTACAATTACTACTAGCACTACATCCACTAGTACAACTACTTATACTGCAACGAATACTGCCCCTGCTACTAATTTTGCTACTATTACTTCTACTGCTACTACTACTTCAACAGCTACTGAGACTTCTTCTACTACTACTACTACTATTGTTGCTTCTACTACTACAACTACTATTGAGACGACTACTACTTCTACTGCAGCTGCTACTAATACTGCTACTGCAACTACTACTACTGCTACTACCTCTACTGCTACTTCTGCTGCTGCTACTGCTACTACTACTATTACTACTACTACTACCACTATTATTATTACTACTACTACTAATACCACTACTTCTACTTCTCATACTTCTACCACTGCTACTACTACTGCAACTACTACTACCACAACTACTCTTAACTCCTACTCCAACGGCTATTACAATTACTACCACTACTACTTCTACTACAACTACTACAACAACAACTACTACTACAACTACTACAACAACAACTACTACAACTACTACTTCTACTACTACAGATGCTACAATTACTAAAACTGCTGCTAGTGCTACTAGTACTATTGCTACTATTGCTACTGGTACTACTACAACAACTCTTATTACCATAACTACTACTGCTACTACTGCTAGCACTACTACTATTCCTACTGCTACTACTACTCCTCACACTCCTACGACTTCTACGACTACTGAAGTTTTCTACTGCAACAACTACACTGCTACTGTTGCTACTACTACTATTACGACTATTGCAACTACTACTACTATTCCTACTACTATTACGACAACAACTATTAGTCGTACTAATACTACCACTCCAAATACTCAAACTACTACTACTACTACAACAATTGTTACTGCTACTGCAACTACTACTACTACTTCTACAACAACAACTACTACTACCACCACTACAATTACTACTTCTACCACTGCTACTACTGTTATTACTACGACTAGTACTACAACAACTACTACTACGTCTAATACTACCACTGCTGCTGCTATTTCTACACTCCTACTACAACAACTACGACTAGCACTACCACTACAACAACAACTACTACTATTACTACTACTACTACTACTACTACTACTACTACTACTACTACTACTACTACTACTACTACTACTACTATAGCTACTACTACTACTCCTACAACAACTACTACTACTACTATTACTACTTCTACAGCTACTACTGCTTCTGCAATGCAACTACTATTGCTATTGTTACTACACCTACTATTGCTGCTATTGCTACTGCTACTACTTTTGCCACAACTAGTCTTACTACTACCACTATGGCTACTACTATTGCCACTGCTACTACTTCTACTATTACTACTAATACTTTCACTACTACTACTTCTGCTACGACTACTACTACTACGATGACAACTACTAAGCTACTACTACTACAACTACTACTACAATAATTGCTACTACTACTTCAACTACAATAACTGTAACCACTGCGGCTGCTACTACTACTGCTAGTC
Organism: Trichopus zeylanicus subsp. travancoricus; assembly: GCA_005019695.1. Classification (NCBI taxonomy): domain Eukaryota; kingdom Viridiplantae; phylum Streptophyta; class Magnoliopsida; order Dioscoreales; family Dioscoreaceae; genus Trichopus; species Trichopus zeylanicus. Next base: position 197,854 of record RXID01021708.1, read on the forward strand.
CTACTTCTACTACTACTACTACAACTACTAGTACTACTTCTACTATTAGAGGAAAAATTTCTACTACTTCTATTGCTACTCATACTGCTACTCGTACTTCTACTACTATAGCTACTACTACTACTCCTACCCCTCCTACTTGTAGTTCTTCTACCATTACTACTATTGCAACTAGTATTAGAACCACCACTACTACAACTACAACAACAACAAATACTACTAATACAACTACTGCGACTATCGCTACTACTACTGCTACTAGAACTAATACTACAACAACTTCTACAACTTTTACTACTTCTACTATTGCTTCTACTACTACTACTACTACTATTACTACTTCTACTGCTACTACTACTGCTACAATTACTTCTACTGCTACCACTACCACTACTACTATTTCTAGTGCTATTACTACTACTACTACTATAAACTACTACAACAACAAATACTTGTACAATTACTACTACTATGACTTTTACTACTACCACTGTTTCTACTACCACTACTAGTACTACTACTAGTCTAATACTACCGCTGCTGTTACTACTACTACTACTATTGGTAATACTCCTAGTATTACTTCCACTACTACTACTACTAGAAATATTACTATGACTGCTACTATTGCTACTACTACTATTACTATGACTACTACTACCACTACTACTACAACTGCTAATCTAGCTGCTACTATTGCTACTGCTACTACTACAATAACAACAACAACAACTACTACTACCACAACTACTACTATTACTACTATTATGACCTCTACTACTGCTACTGCTACTCCTACTACAACTACTACTACAATTACTACTCCTACCATTACTACTACAAGTACTACTACTCCAACTACTACAATTAGTACTGCTACTACTACTACTGCTGCTACAAGTACTACTACTTTTGATACTACTATTACTATTACTACTATTGCCACAACTGCTGCAACTCTGACAAATACTACTAATACAACAACAACTACTACTGCTACTACCACTAATACAACTACTACAACTACTACTCTTCGTATTGATATTGCTACTAGTGCTTCAACTGCCACCACCACTACTACTACTACAACAACTATAGCTACTGGTGCAACTACTAGTGCTTCTATTACTACTCATGCTAACTGCTGCTACTACTACTACTACTACAATTACTACTGCTGCTGCTGCTGCTACTACTACTACTACTACTACTGCCACTACAGCTACAACTGCTAGTACTACTGCTACTACTACTACTGCCACTATTGCTAATACTACTACTACTAGAACTACTCCTATTGCTACAACTACTACTCCTACTAGTACTACTACTACTACTACTCCTCCTACTCCTCCTCCAGCTGCTTCCCCTATTAGGACTGCTACTACCACTACTTCTCCTACTACTTCTACTACTGCTTGTACTATGCCTGCAACCACATTGGTACTAATTCTACTACTACTGCTACTACTAATTATGCTATAATTACCTCTACTACTACTGCTGGTACTACTAGTACTTCTGCTACAGCTACAATTAGTACTATAGCTTTTGCTACTATTGCTAATACTACAACTACAACAATTACTACTACTATTATTATTCCTGCTACTTCTACTACTTCTCCACAATAACAACTACTATAATGACTACTACTACTACTTCATTTCCCATAATAACAACTACTACTACTTCTCATACTATTACGACTGCTTCTATTACTACCTCTAGTACAACTACTACTATTGCTATTGCAACTGCTACTACTCCTACTGCTCCTACTACTGTTACTACAATTACTACTATTGCTACCACTACTAGTATTACTTTTGCTAATATGAATAGTGCTGCTGCTACTACTACTACTACTACTACTCCTACTAATACTACTACTACGACTGCAACAACTACTATGTCTACCACTAATATTACAACTTTTACTACTGGTACTACAGCTATTAGTACTGCTACTACTACAACAACTACTACTACTACCACTACTACTGCTACTACTACCTCCACAACAGCTAAAACTACAACTACTAATACTTCTCCTACTACTACTGTTACTTTTGCTAATATTGCTACTCTGACTACTACTACTACTACTACTACTACTACTACTACTACTACTATCGTTATTACTACTACTACTACTACTACTCCTCCTCCTCCTCCTCCTCCTCCTCCTCCTACTACTACTACTCCTACTACTGCTTTTGCTAGTACTACTACTACTACTACAATAACAACAACAACAACAACACCTACTACTACTACTACTACTACTACTACAACTACTACTACTACTAGCACTGCTACTACCCCAATGACAAATACTATTATTAATACTAATACTACAACAACTACTACTACAATGACAACTACAACAACAACTCCTTTGTTACTACTACTCTGACTCCTACTACTACTACTATAGGTACAAGTACAAGTACTCCTACTAGTACTACTAATACTACAACTACTAGTAGTACTATTCCTTCTACTACTACTGATGCTACAACTACTACTACTCCACTTCTACTACTCCTCCTAGTACTACTACTTCAAGTAGCATTTCTACTACAACAAACACTCTGACTGCTGCTACTATTACTACAACTACAACTTCTGCTGCTACAAATACTACTACAATAACTACTTCTACTACAACTACTTCTAATACTGTCTCTGCTACTATCACTAAAACTACTGCTACAGCCACTACTACTAGTGCTACTTTTAATACTGGTACTACTACTACAATGCCTATTACCACAACTACTACTACTAGTACTACTATTACTACTACTTCTCCAACTACTAATACTACTCCTAACACTCCTGTCACATCTATGACTACAACAACAACTACTACTATAACTACTACACTCCCACTTCTACTACTATTGCTACAACAACAACAACTACTACTACTATAACAAGTGCTACTGCTACCTCTACTACTACTACTACTTCTGCTACTACTATTCCTGCTGCTATTGCTGCTGCTGCTGCTGCTGTTGTTGTTGTTGATGCTACTACTACTACTACTACAAATACGGCTCTTATTGCTACTATTACAAGTCTTATTCATGCTACTACTACTACTACTATGATTTATACTTCTACTACTACTGCTACAATAGCTACTGCTGCGACTACTACTACTCCTGCTGCTGCCACTACTACTACTGCTATTACTACTACTCTGACTACTCTGACTACTATAGGTACTACTACTCTAGCTGCAACTCCTACTACTTCTACCACACTTAATACTACTACTACCCCTACTCGAACTACTACTACTACTACTATTGCTACAACAACTACTAACTACTACTACAACTAATACTATAACTACTACAACAACAACAACTACTACTGGTACTACTATTGCTACTTATGCTACTATAATAATTGCTACTACTACTACTAATACTTACACTACTACTGCAACTACTATTACCCCTGCTACTTCTCCAACTCCTACACCAACTCTTACTGCTCCTCTTGTTACTAGTCCTACTCCTACACCTACTACTATAACTTCTACTCCTACGACTAATACTAACACTACTACTCCTAACACTTCTGATACTACTAACCCGGCCACTGCTTCCGCTATTACAACTACTACTTAAGCGTCTATAATAACTACTACTGCTGCCCTTACTGTACTGACAACTGTGACAACTCCAACCACTATTACTACTGCTGTTACTGCTATTACTACTACTGCTGCTGCTTCTACAGCTACTGCTACAACAACAACTACTATAACTAATATTTCTACCACGATTACTGCGACTACCACTACACTACTACTACAATAACCACTACTGGCACTACTACAACTCCAACAACTACTACCATCACTACTACTAATACTACTATGACTACTATTACTACTTCTAGAACTTCTACTATTGCCACTACTCCTACTACTACTACTACTACTATTGCTACTCCTACTACTTCCACTACTAGCACTACTACTGCTACTACTACTGCTGCTAATCCTACTATTTCCACAACAGGCACTACTAATACTACTACTACTACTACTACTACTACTACTACTACTACTACTACTACTACTACTACTCCTCCTACTCCTCCTCCTGCTGCTGCTGCTACTACTACTACTACTGCTACTACCATTGCTGCTACTACGGTTAGTACGACTGCTACTACTACTGCCACTAATGCTAGTACTATTACTACTACAACTACTCCAATTAATATTACTACTACTCCTACTAGTACTACTACTACTACTGCCACTACTGCTAGTACTACTACTACTACAACTACTCCAGTTGCTACTAGTACTACTACTACTAATACTACTACTACTAATACTACTACTACTGCTACTCCAGCTCCTCCTCTAGCTGCCTCCGCTACTAGTACTACTACTATCACTACTTGTCCTATTACTTCTACTACTGATAGTACTATGCCTGCAACAACATTGCTAATAATTCTACTACTACAGCTACTACTAATTCTGCTATAATTACCTCTACTTCTACTGCTTTCGCTACAACTGCAATTAGTACTACAGCTTTTGCTACTACTGCTACTACTATAACTACAACTATTACTACTACTATTATTATTCCTGCTACTTCTACAACCTCTCCCACAATAACAACTACTATAATGACTACTACTACTACTTCATTTCCCATAATAACAACTACTACTACTTCTTGTACTACTACGGCTGCTTCTATTACTACTTCTAGTATAACTACTATTATTGCCATTACAACTGCTACTACTCATACGCCTCCTACAAGTGTTACTGCTATTACTACTACTACTACTACCACTACTACTATTACTACTATTACTACTTCTGCTACTACGACTAGTGCTACTACAACTACTACTATTTCTATAATTGCTACTACTACTATTTCTATAACTACTACTACTACAACTTCTTCTAGTGCCATAACTACTACTATAGCTACAATAATTACTACTACTACTACTACTACTACTACTACTATAACAACTGCTACTACTACTACTACTACTACTACTACTACTACTACTACTACTACTACTACTACTACTACTACTACTACTACTACTATTACTAGTACTACTACTAAGATTACTATTGATACTGCTGCTGCTACTGCTACTACTACTACTACTACTGCCACTACAGCTACTACTGCTAGTACTACTACTACTACTACTGCCACTATTGATAGTACTACTACTATTACAACTACTCCTATTGCTATTACTACTACTTCTAATTGTACTACTACTACTACTCCTCCTCCTACTCCTCCTCCAGATTCTTCCTCTATTAGCACTACTACTACCACCACTTCTCCTACTACTTCTTCTACTGCTTGTACGATGCCTGCAACTACATTGCTACTAATTCTACTACTACTGCTACAACTAATTCTACTATAATTACCTCTACTACTACTGTTGGTACTACTACTACTTTTGCTATAACTACAATTAGTACTATAGCTTTTGATACTACTGCTAATACTACAACTACAACAATTACTACTACTGTTATTATTCATGCTACTTCTACTACTTCTCCCACAATAACAACTATTATAATGACTACTACTATTGCTTTATTTCCCATAATAACAACAACTACTACTTCTCATACTACTATGACTACTTCTATTACTACTTCTAGTACAACTACTACTATTGCCATTACAACTGCTCCTACTCCAACTGCTCCTACTAGTGTTACTGCAATTACTACTATTGCTACCACTACTTGTATTCCTACTATTATTACTTTTCCTACTATGACTAGTACTGCTACTACTGCTACTATTGCTACTACTACTATTTCTACAACTGCTACTACTACTATAACTACTTCTAGTTCTATAACTACTACTATAGCTACAATAATTACTACTGGTACTATTACTACTACTATCACAATAATAACAACAACAACAATAACAACTGCTACTACTACTACTACTACTACTACTACTACTACTACTGCTGCTGCTGCTGCTGTTGCTACTACTACTTCTACTATTACTACTACTGCTACTGCTTCAACTGCTGCTGCTACTACTACTACTACCACTACTACAGCTACTACTAATAGTACTTCTACTACTACTACTACTACTACTACTACTACTGCTACTTCTTCTATTTCTCCAATTACTACTAGTACTATTGCTACTATAATTTCTATTTCCATAGTAGTATTAGAAGTAGTAATAGTAGTAAAAATAGGAGCAGTGGTAGTAGTATTCATAGTAGTATTAATAGTTGTTGGAGCAGTTGCATCAGTAGCAAAAACAACACTAGGGGTAATCATAGTAGAACTAGAAGTGGAGAAGTAGTTATAGTAGTAAAAGTAGTAATAGTAGCAAGAGTAGTAGTAGAAGTAGTAGAAAATATAGCATTTGTTGCTGTAGAAGTAGTTGAAGTAGCACTATTAGTAGTAGCAGTAGTAGAAGTAGAAGTAGTAGTAGCAGAGGTAGCTATACTTGTAGTAGAAGAAATTATCGCAGTAGTTGTAGTAGTAGTCGCTATTGTGGTTATAGTAGTAGTTGAGTGAGTAGTAGTAGTAGTGGTAGTAGTTATAGTAGTAATATTAGTAGTAGTAGTAGTAGTAGTAGTAGTAGTAGTAGTAGTAGTAGTAGTAGTAGTAGTAGTAGTAGAAGGAGTTATAGCAGCAATAGCAGTAGCAATAGTAGTAGTAGTTGTTGTAGTAGTGGTAGTAGTCATAGTATTAGTAATAGTATTGGTAGTAGTAAAAGTAGTAGCATTAGTAGTAGTAGTAGTAGTCATAGTAGTAGCAACAACAGTATTTATAGTAGTACAAGTAGAAATGGTAGTAGTAATAGTAGTAGCAGCTATAGAAATAGAAGCAATAGTAGAAAGTAGTTGTCACGGTGGTTAGAGTATTAGAATTTGTAGTAGTCATAATAGTAGTAGTTGTCAGTTTGGTAGTAGTAGCAGAAATCGTAGAAGTAGCAATAGTAGTAGCAGTAGTGGCAGAAGTGGTAGCAGTAGTTATTGTTGCAGCATTAGTTGTAGTAGTAATAGCAGTATTTATTATAGCAGTAGTAACAACTTAAGTAGTTGCAGTACTGGTGGAAATAGTAGTAGTACTAGTACTAGGGGTGGTGGTGGTGGTGGTAGTAGTAGTAGTCATACTGGTAGTGGTAGTGGTCGTACTAGTAATAGTACTAGTAACAGCAGTGGTAGCAATGCTCGTAGCAACAGTAATAGTAGTAGTAGTGACAGTAGTTGCAATAATAGCATTAATAGCAATAGTAATTATTATAGTTGCAGTTGTAGTAGTAGTGGCAGTAAAAGTTATAGTATTAGTAGTAGTTGCAGTAGTAGTAGAAGTAGCAATAGTTGCAGTTGCAGTAATACTAGAAGCATTATTAGTAGTAGTAGCAGTAGTAATAGTATTAGTAGTAGCAGCAGCAACAGCAGTAGTTATTATAGCAGTCACAGTAGTATTAGTATTTATAGTAGTAATAGTATTAGCAGTAGTAGCAACAGTAGTAGGAATAGTACTAGCTCTAGTAGTAGTAGTAATAGTAGTAATAGTAGTAGTCATAGTCACAGTAGCAGTAGTTGTATCAGAAGTTGTAGTAGTAGTATCAATAGTCTTAGCACTAGTTGAAGTTGTATCAGAAGTACCAGTAGTTATATCAAAAGTAGTAGTTGTAGTGGTAGTAATAGTAGTACCAATAGTAGCGGCAGAAGTAGCAATAGTTCTAGCTCTAGTAGTAGTAGTAATAGTAGTAATATAGTAGTAGTTTTTATAGTAGCAATAGTAGTAGTAGTAATAGTTGTACTAGTCGTAGCAATAGTAGAAGTTAAATTACTAAAAGAAGTAGTAGTAATAGTAGTAGAAGTAGTAGTAGCAGTAGCAATAGTAGTAGCAGTAGTAGTAGTAGTAGTTGCAGTAGTAGTAGTAGTAGTAGCAGTAGCAATAGTAGTAGCAGTAGTAGTAGTAGTAGTTGCTGTAGTAGTAGTAGTAGTAGTTATTGTAATAGTCGTAGCAGTAGTTGCAGTAATAGTTATAGTAGTTATGATAGTCGTACCAATACTAAGTGTTGTAGTAATAGTAGTTGTGATAGCAATAGTAGTAGCTGGAGTTGTTGTAGTAGTTGTGGTAGTTATAGTAGTAGAAATAGTTGTAGTGGTTGTAGTAGTAGGATTAGGGATTGTAGTAGCAGTAGCAATAGTTGCAGTACCATTAGTAGTAGTAGTAGCAGTGGTAGTAGCCGTAGTAGCAATAATATTAGTAGTAGTAGTAGCAGTAGTAGTCGTAGTACTAGTGGTAGTAATAGTAGCAGCAGTAGTAGTAGTAGTAATAGTTGCAGTAATAGTAGTAGTAGCAGCCATAGCATTAGTAGCTATAGTAGCAGTAATTATTGTTGTTGTTGTTGTTGTAGCAGTTGTTGATATTGTTGTTGCCATCATAGTAGTAGTTGTTGTTGTAGTTGCAATAGTGGTAGTAGTAGCAGCCACAGCCTTAGTAGTAGTAGTAGCGGTAACAGTAGTTTTAGTTATAGTAATAGTTATAATAGTAGCTACAGTTGCAAAAGTAGTAGTAGTAGTAGTAGTAGTAGTAGTAGAAGTTGTTGTAGTGATAGTTGTTGCTTTAGATTCGGTAGTAGTAGTAATTAAAGTAGTTGTTGTAGTAGTAGTAGCAGCAGCAGCAATAGTAATGGCAGCAGCAGCGGAGGTGGTCATAGTAGTATTAGTTGTAGTAGCAGTAGAAGTAGTGGTAGTAGCAGTAGCAGTAGCAGTACTAGTAGTAGTGTGGTGGTGGTGGTGATCGTACTAGTGGTTGTAGTAGTAGTAGTAGTAGTAGGAGGAGTAGTTGTAGGAGAAGAAGCAGCAGCAGTAGTAGCAGGAATAATAGTGGTACTAATTGAAGTAGTAATCATTATTGTGGCAGTAGTACCAGTTGTATCAATTATAATAGTAGTAGTTGTTGTAATAGTCATAGTAGTAGTAGTTGTCGCGGTAGTAGTAGTAGCATTAGAAGAAGTAGTACTAATAGTAGCAGTTGGAGAAATTGTTATAGTTATAGTAGTAGTAATAGGAGTCGTACTAGCAGCAGCAGAACTAGCAGTAGAAATAGCAATAGTGGTCGTGGTAGGAATAGTAGTATTAGTAGCAATAATAGCAGGAGTACTAGTAGGAGTAGTAGTAGAAGTAGTAGTAGTTGCAGTAGTAAGAGTAACAATGGTAGTAGGTGTATTAGTAGTAGTAGTAGTAGTAGTAGTTGTAGCAGTAGTGGTGGTGGTGGTGGAGGTGGTGGAGGTAGTAGTAGTAGTAGTAGTAGTAGTAGTAGTAACAGCAATAATAGTAGTTGTATTAGTAGTGGCTATAGCAATATTCAAAATTGAAGTAGTAGAAGTAGTAGGAATAATAGTAGCAGTGGTAGTAGTAGCGGTAGTTGATGTAGTTGTAGTAGCTGTCGCAGTAGCCGTACTAGTTTTAGTAGTAGGAAAAGTAGTAGTAGTAGTGGTAGTAGCAGTAATAATTATAGTTGTAGTAGTACCAATAATTACAGTGGAAGCAGTAGGAACGACAGCAGTAGTAGTTGTGGTAGTAGGAGTTGTACTGGGAGTAGTAATAGCGATACTGTCATAGTAGTAGTAATAGTAGTAGTAGTATTATATGTAGTAGCCGCAGCTATTATAATAGTAGTAGTAGTCGTAGTAGTAGTAGCAGCAGTAGCAATAGTACTAGTAGTACTAGTTGTTGTTGTTGTTGTGATACTAGGGGCAGTAGTAGTAATAGTAGTACTAGTAGTAGTAGTAGTAGTAGTAGTAGTCGTAGTAGTAGTAGTAGTAGTTGTTGTTGTTGTTGTTGTTGTTGTTGTTGTTGTTGTAGCAGTGGTAGTGGGAGTAGGAGTAGTAGTTTGAGTAGTATTTGTTGGAGTAGTGGTAGCAAAAGTGGCTATAGGATTAGAAGTAGCAGTAGTTGTAGAAGCAATAGTAGCAAAAACAGTAGTAGTAGTAGTAATACTAGTTCTAGCAACAATTACGGTAGCTGCAATACTTGTGCAAGTTATAGTAGCAGCAGTAGGTGAAGTAGTTATAGTAGCACTAGCAACAGTAGCAATAGTAGTAGTGGTAGTTGTAGTAGTAGTAGTTGTTGTAGTTTTTATTTTAGTAGTAGTAGCAGCACTAGTAGTAGTTGTAGTAGCAGTAGTAGTAGCAATAGCAGTAGAAGAAGTAGCTGTAGTCATGGTATTAGCAGTAGTAGCAGTAGTTGCAGTAGCAGAAGTATTTGTGGTAGTAGCAGTAGTATTAGTAGCTTTAGTAGTTGGGGTAGTAATAATTGTATTGGTAGTAGCAATAGCAGTAGCAGTACTAGTTGTAGTAGGAGTAGTAGGAATAGTTGTTGTAGTTGTAGTAGTAGCAGTAGTAGTGGGCATTACGGTAGCTGCAGTACATTAGAAGTAGTGGTTGTTGTAGTACTAGTAGGAATAGGGGTATTTGCAGTAGTATAGCAGGAAAAGTAGTAGTAGTAGCATGAGCAGCAGCAGCTGCAATAGTCGTACTAGTTGTAGTGGCAGTAGTGGTAGCAGTTGTAGTACTAGTACTAGTAGTAGTGGCAGCAACAGCAATGGTGGTGGTGGTGGTGGTGGTGGTAGTAGTAGTAGCCGAAGAAGGTGTAGTAGTAGTAGCAGTAATATTATTAACATTTGTAGTAGTATAATTAGTAGCACTTGGAGTTGCGGTACTAGCAGTTGTAGTTGTTGTAGTAGTAGTAATAGTATTAGTAGTAGTTGTACTAGTAGTAGTCGTTCTTGTTCTTGTTGTTGTAGTAGTAGTACGATTTGGAGTATGAGTTGCAGTAGCAGTAGGATTTGGAGTAGTAGTAGTAGTAGCAGTATTAGTAGTAGTATAGAAGTAGTTGAAGTAGTAGTAGTAGTAGTTGTTGTTGTTGTTGTTATAGAAGTTGCTAATAATAGTAGGAGTTGTAGTAGTAGTGTTAGCAGTATTACCCCTACGGGTAATGCAGTAGTGGTAATAATAGTCATAGTTGTAGTAACAGTAGTAGGAGTAGGAGTAGGAGTTGTAGTAGTTATGGTAGTGGTAGTAGTAGGAGTAGTAGTAGTGGCATTAGCAGTTGCATTAGTCGTGGTAGAAGTAGTAGTAAAAGAAGTTATAGTATTAGTAGTAGAAGTAGTAGTACAAACAATAGAGTAGTAGTAGTATTCATAGTAGTAGTAGCAGTAGTAGTGCTAGTAGTAGTCATGGTGGTAGTAGTAATAAGACTAGTAGTACTTAAACTAGTAGTAGTAGTAGTTGTTGTTGTTGTTGTAGGAGTAGCACTAGCAGTAGGAGCCGGAGTGTCACAGTAGTAGCAAGAGTTGCAATAGTCGTAGAAGTAGTAATAATAGTAGCTATAGCAGTGAAAGTGGTGCTAGTAGTAGTAGTTGTTATTGTAGTTGAAGTAATACTAGTCGTAGCCGTAGGTGCAGTAGTAGTAGTTGTTGTAGCAGCAGTTGTAGCAGTAGTAGCAGGAGTAGCAGTAGTAGTACTAGTAGTAGTTATAGTTGTTGTGGTAGTGCTAGTTGTTGCAATAGATGCAGTAGTAGTTGTTGTTGTAGTAGTCGTAGTAAATGCAGCAGCAGTAGCAGCTACAATAGTAGTAGTAGCAGAGTAGTAACAGCGGTAGCGGTTGTAGCAGTATTAGTACTTATTGTAGTAGTAGGAATAGTAGCAGCCACAGTAGTTGTAGTGGTAGTAGCAATAGTAGTAGTAGTAGTAGTAGTAGTAGTAGTAGTAGTAGTTGTTGTTGTTGTTGTTGTTGTGGTAGTAGTAGTAGTAGGGGAAGAAGCAACAGTAGCGGTAGTAGCAATAGTAGTGGTACTAGTTCTAGTAGTAGCAGTAGTAGGTGCAGTATTAACAAAAGCAGCAGTCATTGTTGTAGTAGTAGGAGTAGCAGTCGTAGTAGTATTAGTAGTCATAGTACTAGCAGCAACAGTAGGAGACCTTGTTTTAGTTATAGTATAAGTAATAGGAGAAGTAGTAGTAGTAGTAGAAAAAGCAGTAGAGGTAGTAGTAGTAGTCGTGGTAGTTATATTAGTAGTAGTAGCAGTAGTAGCTGTAGTAGTAGTAGTAGTAGTACTTGTAGGAGTAGTAGTAGAAGTAGCAATAGTAGCAGTAGTAGCAGTAATGCCGGTAGTAACAGTAGTAGTAGTAGTTATTGTTGTTGTTGTTGTTGTTGCAGTTCTAGTAGTAGTGGGTAGTAAAAGTATACATAGTAGCCGTTGTAGTAGTAGCAGCATTTGTAATAGTACTAGCAGCAACAGTCGTTGTAGTGCTAGTTGTAGCATAAGTAGCAGTAGTAGGAGGGGTAGTTTTAATAGTAGCAGTAGTAGTGTCTGCTATAGTACTAGTTGTAGTAGTAGGACTGGCAGTAGTAGTATTACCAGTCGTAGTAGTAGTAGTAGAAGTAGCAGTAGTATTAGTAATTGGAGAAATAGCAGTAGTAGCAGCAGTAGTAGTAGTAGAAGAAGTACTAGTAGTATTAGTATAGGTAATAACTATACTAGTACAGTAGAAGTAGCTATAGTAGAAACAGCTGTAGAAGTAGTTGTAGTAGTTGTTGTGGTAGTTTAAATTTTACAAGTAGCAATAGAGCAGATGTATTAGTGGGAGTAGTTGTCATAGTAGCAGTTGTTGTAGCAGTAGTAGTAGTCGAAGAAGCCAAAGTAGTAGGTGTAGTAGTAGTAGTAGTAGTAGTAGAAGGAATAGTTGTAGTAGTTGTGTTAGGAGTAGTAGGAGTAGTATTAGATTTAGTAGTTGTTGTATTAGTTGTAGTAGTAGTAGTAGCTGTCGTTTTAGTTGTTGTAGTAGTAGAAGTTGTACTTGTAGTAGTAATTGTAGTAGTAGTAGTAGCTGAAGCCAAAGTAGTACTAGTAGTGGTAGCAGTAGTAGTAGGACTAGTAGTAGTATTACTCGTATTAGTAGGAGCAGTAGTAGTAATAGTAATAATAGTAGTTGTAGTAGTAGAAGTAGATGTTGTATAAGTAATAGTATAAGTAGTAGCAGCAGCAATAGTACTGGCACTAACAGTAGTAGTAGTACTAGTAGTAGCAACAGCACGGGCAATAGCAGCAGCAGCATTAGTAGTAGTTGTTGTTGTCAAAGTAGTAACGGTAATAGTAGTAGTAGTAGCAGTAGTAGCAGCAGCAGGAGGAGTAGTAGTAATAGTAGTAGCAGTAGTGATAGTGTCATTAGTTAAAGTAGTGGTATTAACTGCAGTAGTTGCAGAAGTAGTACTTGCGGTAGGTATATTTGTAGTAGTGGTAGCCATAGAAGTAGTAGTGGTAGCAGTGATAGTAGTGGTAGTAGTAGCAGTGGTAGCAGTAGTAGCTGTCGTATTAGTAGAATTAGTAGTATTAGTAGCAGTAGTAGCAGTAGCAAAGCAGTAGTAGTAGCAGTCATAGTAGTAGTTATAGTGGTAGCAATAGTTGTAGCTCTAGTAGTAGGAGTAGTAGCAGTAGAAGTCAGTAGCAGCAACAGTAGTAGTAGAAGTAATAATAGTTGTTGTCGTGGCTATAGTAGCAGTAATAGCAGTAGTAGTAGTAACTATGACAGTAGTTGCTGTAGCGGAAGTAGTAGTAGTAGTAGTGGTAATTGGAGAAGTAGTGGAAGTATTACTAGTGGTTGTGGTAGTAGTAGTGGTAGAAGTAGTAGTAATAGCAGTAGTAATAAAAGTAGTAGTCGTACCATTAACCATAATAGTTGTAGCAGCTGAAGTAGTAGTAATAGCAGAAGTTGGCGTAGTAGTAGTAGCAGCAATAGCAGTAGTAGATGTAGTAGTAGTAGCACTTGCAGTAGTAGTATTAGTAGTTATTGTAGTAGAAGTAATAGTAGTAGTAGTAGAATAAGTAGTGTTTGTAGCCGCAGTAATAGGAGCAACAGTAGTAGTAGTTGGTGTAGTAGTGGTAGTAGTAGAAGTTGCAATATTAGTAGCAGTTGTTGTAGTAGCAGTAGTAGTAGTTGCCGAAGTAGAAGCAGTAGTAGTTGTTGTTGTTGTAGTAGTAGTAGTAGCGGTAGTAGCAACAGTTGTAGTTGTGGTAATGGTAGCCACAGTCATAGTAGCAGTAGTATTATCAGCAATAACAGCAGCAGTTATAGCAGTAGTGGTAGCCGTAGTTGTAGTAGTGCTAGTAGAAGTAGTAGTGGTAGTGGTGGTGGTGGTGGTGGTGGTGGTAGTAGTAGTAGTCGTAGTAGTGGGAGTAGGAGTAGTAGTAGTTTGAGTAGTATTTGTTGCAATGGTTGTAGCAAAAGCAGTAGTAAGATTAGAAGTAGTAGTTGTAGTAGAAGCAGTTGTAGTAGAAATAGTAGTACCTGTAGTAATAGTAGTAGTAGTAGTAGCAGTTGGGGTAGCTGCAGTACTTGTGGAAGTAATAGTAGTAGTAGGAGGAGCAATAGTTGTGGTTGTAACAGTAGTAGTAGTAGTAGTAGTAGTTTTTGTTGTTGTTGTTGTCATGGTGGTGGTGGTAGTAGTAGCCGCAATGGTAGCAGTAGCGGTACTAGTACTAGTAGTAGTAGTACCTGCAGCTATAATAATGGAAGTAGTGGAAGTAGTAGTACTACTAGTAGTAATCATTGTAGTAGTAGTAGTAGCCGAAGAAGGTGTAGTAGTAGCAGTAGCAATAATAGTTTTAGCATTAGTAGAAGTAGGAGTCATAGCACTTGGAGTAGTGGTACTAGCAATAGCAGCAGTAGCAGGAGGAGTAGTAGTAGTAGCAGTAGTAGTACAAGTTGGAGTATGAGTAGTGGTAGCAGTTGGAGTTGGAGTAGAGTAGTAGTAGTAGTATTAGTCGTAGTTCCAGCAGCAATAGTAGTATTAGCAGTAGCAGTAGTTGTTGAGTTAGTTGTGTTGGTTGTAGTAGTAGTAGTAAACGTTGTGGTAGTAGGTGTAGTAGCAGCTGAATTAGTAGTTGAAGTAGTAGTAACAGTAGGAGAAGTAATAGTAGTAGTGGTAGCAATAATATTAGTAGTAGTAGTAGTAGTCATGGTTATAGTAGTGGTAGTAGTAATAGTAGAACTAGTAATAGTAATAGTAGAAGTAGCTGAAGTAATAGTCATAGCTAAAATAGTAGTCGTGGCTGAAGTTGTTGTCGCAGTAGTAGTAAGAGTAGGAGAGGTAGTAGTAGTAGTAGTAGTAGTAGCAGCAACCATAATAGTTGTAGTTGTAGTAGTCGTAGTAATAGGAGGAGGAGGAGTAGTAGTAGTATAGTAGTAGTAGTAGTATAGTGTTAGTAGTGGTGGTAGTAGTAGTAATAGCAATAATAGTAGTAGTAATAGTAGTAGTAGTAGTAGTAGTAGTAGTAGTTCAAGTAGTAGTAGTAGTAGTAGTAGTAGTAGTAGTAGTAGTAGTAGTAGTAGTAGTAGTAGCCGTAGCCGTAGTAGTAGTATTAGCAGTAGCCGTAGTTGTTGTGTTAGTTGTAGCAGTTGTAGTAGTAGTAGTAGAGTTAGTAGTAGTAGCAGTAATAGTAGCTGAAGTTGTAGTAGCAGTAGTAGTAATAGTGGTGGTAGTAGTAGTAGTAGGAGCATCAGCAGTAGCAGTAGTAATAGTAGTTGTTGTTGTTGTTGTTGCAGCAGTTGCTAATAGTAGTAGGAGTGGTAACAGTAGTATTAATTCTACTACCCCTATCAGTAATAGTGGCAGTAGTAGAAATTGCTGTAGTTGTAGTGATAGTAGTAGGAGTCAGAGTAGTAGTAGTAGTAGTAGTGGTAATGGTATTCCTAGTAGTAGTAATAGTAATAGTAGTAGTAGTAGTAGTGGAGTTGTAGTTGGAGTAGTAGTATTAGCAGTAGCAGTTGCAATAGTAATGAAAGAAGTTGTAATTGTATTAGTATTGGTAGTAGAAGTAGTAGAGTAGTATTTGTAGTAGTAGTAGCAGCAACAACAACAATAGTAGTAGTAGTTGTTGTTGTAGCAGTAGTTGTTGTAGGAGTAGTAGAAGTAGCAGCAGTACTAGCAGCAATAGCAGCAATCGTGGCAGCTGCAACAATAGAAGGATTTGGAGTAGCTGAAGTTGGAGCAGGAGTAGTAGTATCAGTAGCAAGAGTAGGAATAGTTGTAGAAGTAGTAATAATAGCAGCACTAGCAGTAAAAGTGTTAGTAGTAGTAGAAGATGTTGGAGAAGTGGTAGAAGTAGTAGTAGTAGTAATAGTTGCACTACTAATGGAGTAGTAATAATAGTAATAGTAGTTGTAGTAATAGTGTTAGTATTAGTAGCATCAGGAGTAGTGGTAGTACTACTGCTGCTACTACCACTGCGACTACTACTACTACTACTGCTGCGACTAGAACTACTACTATTGCTACTACTATTTCTACTACTACTGCTATTGTTACTATTGTTGCTACTAATGGTAGCACTAGTAGTAGTAGTTGTAGTAGTAGTTACATCTACTGCTACTACTACTACTACAACTGCTATTGCTAGTATAACCACTACAGCTGCTTTTGCTACTACTTCTTCTACTATCTCTGCCACTTCTGTTACTACTAATTCTACGAAAACTACTTCTAATTCTATTGCTACTTGTGCTACTTCTAATGCAACTACTACTACTACAACAACAACTACTACTAATACTATTGCTGCTACGACTATTGCTACTACTAGTACTACAACTCCAACAACTACTACAGCTACTACTACTGCTGCTAATGGTGCTACAAAATTTGCTATTGCTACTGCTAGTACTGCAACTACTATCGCTACTACAGCTACTACTCCTGCTGCTTCTAGTACTAGTACTACTATAGCTACTACTACTACAGCTACTACTGCTACTACTACCCCTATTTCTATCATTACTACTACTACTCCTATTTCAACTACTACTACTTCTGGTACTGGTACTGCTACTATTGCGACTAATACTACTGCTACTACTACTTCTACTGGTAGAAATTATTGTAGTAGTAGTAGTGGTAGTTGTAGTAGTTGCAAGAGTAGTTCCAAAAATAGTAGTTGTTGTAGTAGTAATTGAAGTAAAAGTAGTAGTAGTACTAGTGTTAGTATTAGTAGCAGTAGGAGCAGTAGTAGCAGCAGCAGTAGTACCAGTAGTGGTTGCAGTAGTTACAGTAATAGTCCTAGTGGTTGTACTTGTAGTAGTCGTAGGAGTAGTAGTAGTAGGCGTAGTAGTAGTACTAGTTGTGCTGGTGGTAGTAGTTGTAGTAGTAATAGTAATAGTAGAAATAGTAGTAGTTGTAGTAGCAATTATAGCAGTAGCAGTAGTAGTAGCCATCGAAGAAGTTGTAATTATATTACTATTAGTAGTAGATGTAGTAGTAGAAGCAGTAGAGTAGTAGTAGTATTAGTTGTAGTAGTAGCAGCAGCAACAGTTGTAATAGTAGTAGCGGTGGTAGTAGTAAGTGTACTAGTACTTAAACTAGTAGTAGTAGTTGTTGTAGGAGTAGCTGAAGAAGAAGCTACAATAGCAGTAGGAGCAGTAGCAGTTGTAGAAGTTATCATAGAAACTACAACAACAGCAGGATTAGGAGTTGTTGAAGTAGGAGCAGGAGTAGTAGTAGCGGTAGCAAGGCTAGGAATAGGTGTAGAAGTAGTAATAATAGCAGCACTAGTAGTAAAAGTGGTAGTAGTAGTAGTAGTAGTACTACAAGTACTAATAGTAGCAGTAGTAATAGTTGCACTACTAATGGAGTAGTAATAATAGTAGTAGTAATTGTTGTAATAGTAGAAGTCATAATAGTAGTAGCAACAATAAGAGTAGTAGTAGTCTACTTTCTGTTGCTGTTGCTGCTACTGTTGCTACTACTATTACTACTACTACTACTACGACGACGACGACTACAACTACTACTGCTCCTACTGCTACTACAACATCTGTTTCTACTATTACTGCTATTGTTACTACTGTTGCTACTAATGGTAGCACTTGTAGTAGTAGTAGTAGTAGTTACAGCTACTGGTACTACTACTACTACTGCAACTGCTATTGCTAGTATCTATAGCTACTTTTGCTACTACTTCTTCGACTACTGTCGCCACTTCAGTTACTACTAATTCTACAATAACTACTACTATTTTTCCTGCTGCTTCCGCTAATACTAATGCAACAACAACAACTAGTACAACTACTGCTACTAATACTACTAGTACTACTATGACTATTGCTACTACCAGTACTACTACTAAAAAAACTACTACTGCTATGACTACTATTGCTGCTACTACTACTGCTAATGGTACTACAAATACTGCTATTGCTAATGCAAGTAATGCTACTTCTACTGCAACTACTCCTACTGCTACTATTACTACTGCGACTATTAGAGTTGCTACAACTACTACTCCTGTTGCTTCTAGTACTAGTACTACTATTGCTACTTCTACTGCTTCTACTACTACTACTACTACTTTTGCTATTTCTATGACTGCTACTACTACTACTACTTTAACTACTGCTATTGCTACTATTCCTACTATTACTACTAACAGTAATTATAGTAGTAGTAGTAGTAGTAGTGGCAGTTGAAGTAGTTGTAGGCGTAGTACTAGAGGTAGTAGTCGTAGTAGAAGTAGTTGAAGTAGAAGTAGTAGTAGTGTTAGTATTAGTGTTAGTAGCAGTATGAGTAGTAGTAGCAGTAGCAACAGTAGTGCCAGTAGTGGTTGCAGTAGTTGTAGTTGTAGTCCTAGTAGTTGTACTAGTAGTAGTAGTAGCAATAGTAGTAGTAGCCATAGTAGTAGTGGCAGTTGCAGCAGTAACAGCAGTAGCATTAGTAGTAGTAGCCATCGTAGTAGTAGTAGTGGTAGTAGTACTTGCAGCAGCAGTAGTAGTAGTTATTGTAGTAGTAGTAGGTGCAGAAGTAGTAGGGGTAGTAGTTGTAGTAGTAGTAGTAGTAGAAGCAGTAACAATTGTTGTCGTAGTTGTAGTAATAGTTGTAGTTCTGGTTGCTATAGTAGTTGTAGTAGTAGTTGTAGTAGTAGTTGTAGCAAAAGTAGTACTAATTTTAGTAGCACTAGGAGTAGTAGTAGCAGTGGTAGGACAAGAAGCAATAGGAGTCATAGTTATAGCAATTGTAGCAGTAGAAGAAGTAGTAGTAGTAATAGTATCAGTGGCAGAAGTTATAGTAGTAGTAGAATTAATTGCAGTACCAGTAGTAGTAGTAGTATCAGTCGCGGGATTTGCAGTATTAGTAGTAGCATTAGTAGTAGTAGTTTTAGTAGTAGTAGTCGTAGTAGTAGTAGGTACAACAGTAGTAGCCAAAGTAGTAATAGCTGCGATAGTAGCTTCTACAGTAGTGTTACAGCAATAGCAGTAGCTGACGTAGTAGTAATAGCACTAGTAGTACTAGTAGTGTTAGTAATTATAGTGGCAATTGTAGTAGTAGTCACAGTTATAGCAGTTGTCGTAGTAGTAGCTGTAACAGCAGAGTAGTAGTAGTAGTAGCAGTAGTAGCAGTAAAAGTTATAGTAGTAAAAGTCATAGTAGTAGTAGGTGTAGTAGCAATAGTAGTGGTAGCAATAGCAACAACAACAACAATAGTAGTAGTAGTAAATATAGTAGTAATAGCAGCAATAGTAGTAGTAATAGTAGTAGTAGCAGCAGTAGCAGTAATCGTAGTAGTTGTAGTAGTAGTAGTAGTAGTAGCAGCAGCAGTAGTAGTAGTAGTAGTATAAGTAGTTGCTATACTTGTTGCAGTAGTAGGAGTAGTTGTGGTGGTAGTAGTAGTAGTAAAAGTTGTTATAGTAGTAGTAATAGCAGTAACAGTAGTAGTAGTAGTAATAGTAGTAGTAGTTGTTGTAGTAACAATGGCAGTAGTAGTAGTAGCAGCAGCAACAGCAATAGTAGTTGTAGTATTAGGAGTAGCAGTAGTTGTTGCGTTAGTTGTAGCAATTGTAGAAGTAGAATTAACTGATGCACTAGTAGCAGTAGTAGTAATAGTAGTAATTATAGTAGAAGCAACAGCAATAGCAGTAGTAGTAGTCTTGGTTGTAGTAGTAGTGGTAATAGTTGTTGGAGTAGTGGCAGTTGTGGTTGCAGTAGTTGTAGTTGTTGTTGTTGTTGTAGCTGTAGTAGCAGAAGTAGTAGAGGTAGTAGTAGTTGTAGCAAAAGCATTAGCAGCAATAGCAGTATTAGTCGCTGTGGTAGCTGTAGTAATTATAGTGGTAGTAGTAATAGTAGCAATAGTAGTAGCAGTAGTAGTAGCAATAGTAGGACAAGTAGAGTATTAGAAAGGGCAGTTGTAGTCGCAGTAGTAGTAGTATCAATAGTAGTGGTGGTGATACTAGAAGTAGTGGTAGCAGTGGAAGGAACTATAACAACAGCAGTAGCAGGAGTAGTAGTGGTGCAGTCGCAGTAGTAGTAGCAGTGGAAGTAGTAGAACTAGTAGTAGCAGTAGCATTAGCAAAAGTACTAGCAATATTAGTAGTAGCAGCATAAGTAGAAGTAGGCGAAGTAGTAGTAGGAGAAGTAGTAGAAGTTGTTGTAATAGTTGTCGTAGTTGTCGAAATGCAAGTAGTAGTGGCGGTAATAACAGAAGCAGAAGTAGTTGTTGTGGTAGTAGTGCCAGTAATAGTAGTAGTTGAAGGAGCAGTAGTAGTTGTAGTAGTGAGAGCAATAGGAGCAGTAGTGACAGTACAAGCTATGGTAGTAGTTCTAGTAGTAGTTGTAGTAGTAGTAGTAATTGTAGTATTAGTTGTAATAGTAGTATTGTGCTTGTAGAAAAAGTAGTAGTAATAGTTGTAGAAGCAGTGGCTGTAGTAGTAGTCGTAGTAGTATCAATTGCAGTAGTAGAAGTAGTAGTAGTTATTATAGTAGTAGCAACAGTAGTAGATGTCGTAGTAGCCATAGCAGTAGCAGGAGTAGTAGCAGTAGTAGTAGCAGAGTAGTAGTAATAAGTAGTCATAGTATTAGTAGTAGTAATATTTGTAGTAGCAGTAGTAGGAGTAGTATTAAGTTGTAGTAGAAGTAGTAGTAGTAACAGAAGTGGTAGTAGTAGCAGTAGTAGTAGCTGTAGCAGTAGTACCAATAGTAGTATTAGTAGTAATGATAGTAGTATCAGTTCTAGTATTAGTAACAATAATAGCTGTAGTAGCTGTACTTACAATAGTAGTACTAGTTTTAGTAGTGTAGTAGTTGCAGTCGTAGTAGTAGTAGCAGCAGCAGCAGCAGCAGTAGTTGTTGTAGTAGTAGTCTTAATAGCAATAGTTGTTGTTGTAGTTGTAGTTGTTGTTGTTGTTGTGGTTGTTGTAGTAGTAGAAGTAGTAGAGGTAATAGTAGTAATAGTTGTAGTAGCAACAGTAGTAGCAGTTGTATCAATTGTCGTAGAAGTGGCAGTAGTAGTAGCCGTAGCTGTAATAGGTGGAGTAGTAGTAGTAGTAATAGCAGTAATCATAAGTAGTAGTTGTAATTAGTAGTAGTAGTGGTTGTTGTTGTTGTAGTTGCTGTAGTAGCTGTAGTAGTAGTAGTCATAATCAGTAGTATTGGTAGTAATAGTTGTTGTTGTAGTAGTAGTAGTAGAAGTAGTAGTAATAAGTCATAGTAGTAGTAGTTGTGGTAGTATGTGGAGTGGTAGTTGTAGCAATAGTAGTAGAAGAAGTTGTAGTAATAAGTCGTAGTAGTAGTAGTGGTGGTACTACTAGTAGTAGTAGTTGTTGTTGTTGTTGTTGTAGTAAGTAGTTGTAGTAGTAGTTGTCGGAGAAGTGGTAGGAGGCAGTAGTAGTAGGAACAGTCATAGTAGTAGTTATAGGGGTAGTAATAAGAGTAGTAGTAGTAGCTGTTGTAGTAAGTAAGAGTATTAGTTGTAGTAGTTGTCGTAGTAGTAGGAGTAATAGCAGCAGCAGCAGTAGCAGAATCAGTAGTAGCATTAGTAGCAGGAGCAAAAATAGTAGAGTACTTGCAGCAGCAGCAGCAGTAGAAGCGGCAATAGTTTTCGTGGCAGTAGTAGTATTAGTAGCTGTGCGAGCAACAACAGTAATAGTAGTAGTAGCCGTAGCAGTAGTTGGAGCAGTAGCAGTAGCAGTAGTAGTATGAGTAGCACCAATAGTAGCCATAATACTAGTGGTAGTAGTAGTAGTGGTAGAAGGAGTAGTAGCAATTGTAGCAGTAGTAGTAGAAGTAGTAGTAGTAGCAGTAGGAGTAGCATTAGTAGCAGTAATAGTTGTAGTTGCAGTAGTAGTAGTAGTAGTAGCAGCAGCTATAGTAGTTATTGTTGTTGTTGTGGTAGTAGGTGTTCTTGTAGGAGTTGTAGTAGTGGTAGCTGTAGTAGTAGAAGCAGTAGTAGTAGCAACAGAAGTAGTAGTAGTGGTAATTATAGTTGTAGTTCGAGTAGTAGTAGGAGCAGCTGTAGTAGTTGTTATTGTTCTAGGAGTAGTAGTTGGAGTAGTAGTTGCAGTAGGAGTAGTGGTAGTAATTGCAGTAGAGGGATTAGTAGTTTGAGCTGTAGCAATAGGTGGAGTAGTAGGACTAATAACATCTGTAGCAGTAGTGGTAGCAGTAGCATCAGCCGCAGTAATGGCAACATTAGTAGTTGTTGTTGTTCTAGTTGTAGTGGTAGTAGTAGTTGGAGTAGTTGTAGTGGTAGTAGTAGTTGGAGTAGTTGTAGTTTCAGTAGTAGTAATTGCAGGAGTAGTGGGAGGAGTAGTTGCTACAGTAGGAGTAGCGGTGGTAATAGTTGTAGTAGTAGTAGTGGTTGCACTGGTAGTAGGAGGAGTAGTAGGAGTAGTAGTATTAATAGTAGTAGGAGTTGTAGTAGTAGTAGCAATAGTAGCAGTAGTTGTATTAGTAGTAGTGGTAGTAGTAGTAGCAGGAATAGCAGTAGTTGTAGTATTAGTAGTACTAGTAGCAGTTGCACTATTAGTAGCAATAGTAGTAGTAGCTGCAACTACAGCAGCAGCAGCAGTAGTAGTTAGAGTAGTGGTAGTTGTTGTAGTAGTAGT
>RXID01021708.1:225822-233059 GCA_005019695.1 Trichopus zeylanicus subsp. travancoricus
CATAGCAGCAGTAGTAGGATCAGTCATAGTAGTAGGAGTAGTAGTAGTAACAGTTGTAATAGTAGTAGTTGTAGTAAGTAATAGTAGCAGTTGTAGCAGTTGTCGTTGTAGTAGGAGTAATAATAGCAGCAACAACAACAGAAGTAGTAGTAATTGTAGTAGCAAGACCAAAAATAGTATGAGTACTAGGAGCGGTAGTAGTTGTAGTAGTAGTAGTACTAGTAGCAGTACCAAAACCAGTAGTAGTAGTAGTAGTAGCTGTAGCAGTAGTAGTAGTAGTAGTAGCAATAGCAGTAGTAGTATGAGTAGCAGCAGTAATAGTCATAGTAGTAGTGGTTATGGTAGTAGTGGTAGAACGAGCAGTGGAAATAGTAGCAGTAGTAGTCACAGTAGTAGCAGTAGTAGAAGTAGGTGCTGTAGTAGCAGTTGGAGTAGTAGCTGCAATAGGAGTAGTAGTAGTATTAATAGTAGTATGATTAGTAGTCTTAATAGTAGTAGTAGGAGGAGTAGTAGGAGTAGTGGAAGAAGCAGCAATAATGGTAGTAGTAGCATCAGCCATAGTAGTGGCAGTATTAGTAGTAGTTATCGTTGTAGTTGTAGTGATAGTAGTAGTTGGAGTAGTTTTTGTGGTAGTAGTTGTAGTAGGAGTAGTAGTTGTAGGGGTAGTTTTAGTAGTAGGAGTACTTGCTATAGTAGGAGTAGTGGTGGTAATAGCTATAGTAGCAGTAGTAGCAGTAATAGTAGTAACAAAAGGAGTAGGAGTAGTAGTAGTGGTAGTAGTTGTCGCAGTAGTAGTAGTTGTTGTATTACTAGTAGTAGTAGTAGTAATAGCAGTAATTGTAGAAGTAGCAATAGTAGTAGCAGTTGCACTATTTGTAGCAATAGTGGTAGTTGCTACAGCAGCAGTAGCAGTAGTATTAGTAGTGGCAGTTGTTGTAGTATTAGGAAAAGAAGTAGTAGTAGTAGAAGTTGTTGCAATAGTAGTAGTAGTATGAGTAGTAGTAGTAGTAGCAATTGTTGTAGTAATAGTAGTACTAATAATAATAAAATTAGTAACAATAGAAGTAGTAGTAGCAGTAGAAGTAGGTGTAGTAGTGGAAGTAGCAGTAGTACCAGTCGTAGTAGCCAGAGTAGTAGTAGTAGTAGTAGTACGAGGAGTTGTAGTAATTATAGTAATAGTAGTGGTAGCAGCAACAATAGTAGCAGTTATAGTAGCAGTAGCAGTAGTAGCATTAGCAGTAATAGTAGTAGTAGTAGTTGAAGTATTAGTAATAGTAGTAGTTGTACTAGCAATAGTAGCAGTAGTTGCAGTAGTAGTTGTAGTTTTCGTAGTGTAGTAGTTTTAGTCATAGTAGTGGTAGTAGTAATAGTAGTAGTAGTAGTCTTAGTAGTAGTAGTAATTGTTGTTGTTGTAGTAGTAGTTGTTGTGGCTGTTGTAGTAGTAGAGGGAGTAGTGGTAATAGTAGTAAAAGTTGTAGTAGCAGTAGTATCAGTAGTAGTAGAGTAGTAGTAGAAGTAGCAATAATAATTAGTAGTAGTCGTTGTTGTTGTTGTGGTAGTAGTAGAGGTAGCCTGTGTTGTCGTAAGCAGTAGTATTGGTAATAGTAGTAGTTGTACTAGTAGTAGTAGTAATAGTAGTTGTAGTAGTAGGAGTAATAGCAACAGCAGCAGCAATAGGAGTAGTAGTTGTAGTTGTAGCAGTAGCAATAGCGGTAGAATTACTAGTTGTTGTAGTAGTAGTAGCTATAGTAGTAGTAGCTATAGTAGTAGTAGGAGTGGTAGCAACTGCAGTAGAAGTTTGAGTAGTAGCAATAGTAGCAGCGGGAGTAGGAGTAGTTGTAGCAGTATTAGTAGTAATAGTAGTAGTGGTGGTGGTAGTTGTGTATTAGCAGTATTAGTTGTAGCAGTAGTTATAGCAGTGTTAGTAGTAATAGCAGTCGCAGTAGAAGCAGTAGTAGTAGTGGTAGTAATAGCAATTATAGTAGTAGCAGTAGCTGAAGTATTAGCTGTAGTTGTAGTAGTATTAGTAGTAGTTGTGGTAGTAGTAGTAGCAACAGCAGTAGTTGCAGCAGTAGTAGCAATAGCAATTGTCGTAGCAGTAGGAGTAGTAATAGTAGTAGTTTTTGTAGTAGTAGTTGTTGTCGTCGTTGTTGTTGTTGTAATAGTAGTGGTAGTAGTAGCATTAGTAGTAGTTGTATTGGGAGTTGTTGTAGCCGTAGGAGTAGCAGTATTAGTAGCAGTAATAGGAGTGAGAGTAGTAGTTGTAGTACTAGTAATAGCAGCCGTAGTGGTAGAAGTTGTAGTTGTAGTTGTAACAGTCGTAGTAGTCGTAGTTGCAAGATTGGCAGTAGGAGTCGAAGCAGCAGCAGTAGTAGTTCAAGTAATAATTGTAGTAGAACTTGTAGTATTTACTGTAGTAGTAAGAATAGTGTTAGGAGTAGTAGCAATTGCAGCAGTACGACTAGTAGTTGGAATGGAAGCAGTAATAGCATTAGTAGTTGTACTTGTAATAGTAGTAGCAGTAGTAGTATAATAGTAGTGGTAGAATTTGTAGTAGTAGTAGTAGCAGCAGTAGTAGTAGTAGCTATAGCAGTAGTAGTTATAGCAGCAGTAATAATAGCAGTAGTAGTCGCAGTAATAGTAGAAGTTGCAGTAGTTGTATTAGTTGTAGTAGTATTAGTAGTAATAGTAGTTGTAGCAATAGTGGAAATAGTTGTCATAGTAGCAGTTATTGTGGTAGAAGGACTAGCAGCAGCAGTAATAGTGGTAGTTGTCGTAGAAGCTGGAGAAGTAGTCGGAGGAGTAGTACGAGTAGTAATAGTAGCAATAGAAGTAGGAGTTGCAGTAGTTGTAGTAGTTGTACAAGTAGTACTAGGAGTCGTAGTTGTAGCTGTAGTTGTTGTTGTCGTAGGAGTAGTAGTAGTTGTTGCTATTGTAGCAGTAGTGCCAGTAGCAGTCGGACTATTCCTAGTAGTAGTTGCAGCAGTAGTAACAGTAGTAGTAGCGTTAGCAGCAGCAGTAGTAGTTGTAGTAGTAGTAAGAGAATTCGTAGTAGTAATAGTAGTACGAGTAGCAGTAGTAGGAGTACTAGAACTACTAATAGCAGTAGTGGCAGTAGTAGCAACATTAGAGGTAGCAGCAGCAGCAGTAGTGTCGTAATAGTGGAAGTAGTATTAGTAGTATTAGTAGAAGCAGTTGTAGTAGTAGTATCAATAGTAACAATAATAGCTGTAGAAGTACCAGTAGAAGCAGTAGTAGTAGAAGTTGCAGCAGTAGTAGCTGTAGTTGCGTTTGTAGCATTAATTGTTGTTGTAGTAGTAGTAGTAATAGAAGCAATAGTAACAGTAGTAGCAGTAGTAGCAGTTGTAGTAGCATCAACAACAACAGTAGCAATTTTAGGAGTAGCAATAGGTGTAGCAATAGCAATAGTTAGTAGTTATTGTCGTAGTAGTACTAATAGTCATCGTAGTAGTTATTGTATGTTGCTCCTGCTACTACTGCTTGTGTTGCTACTGCTAGAACTACCACTACTTCACCTATTACTACTACTACTATCACACGACTAATAGTACAACATCTACTACTACCACTACTAGTACTACTGCTATTACTTTGCTGCTAATACTATTGCTTCTACTAGTGCAACTACTGCTACTACATTTACACTACTACAACTACTACTACTAGTACTACAGCAACAACAACAACAACAACAACTACAACTACTACAATTACTGCTACTACTACTACTGCTGCTGCTGCTGCTGCTGCTACTACTACTCCTGCTACTACCATTACTACTACCACGACCACTACTACTACTACTACTCCAAATCCTTCCGCTACCGCCACTCCTACAATTACTGCTACTACTACTACTACAATAACTACTTCTACTACTATTACTGCTGCTGCGACTACTACCACTACAACTGCATTAACCACTAGTACTACTACTACCACTACTTCTACTACAATTTCTATGCCTACCACTAAAGCTAATGCTACTATACTACTACTACTACTACTACTACTCCTGCAACTATTACGATTACTACAACAACAACAACTACTACAATTACTACAACTATGGTCGCTGCTGCAACTACTATTATTATTACTACTACTACTAGTACCACTACTGCTACTACTTTTGTCACCACTACTACTACAACTACTACAATTGCTGCTACTACAACTACTGCAACTACAACAACAACAGTTATTGCTACTAATACTACCTCCACAACTACAACTATTGCTACTACTACAGCTACTACAACAACAACTACTACTGCAACTACAAGAACAACAACTACTACAACTACTGCTACTAGTATAACAACAACAACAACAACTCCTACTACTATTACTACTACAACTACAACTACTACTCCCACTCCAACTCCTACGCCTACTACTACTCCTACTGCATATACTACTACTACTACTACTAAACTGCTACTAATACTACAATGACAACTACTACTACTACAACTACTACAACAACTGCTGCTACTACTTCTACTACTACTACTACAACAACTGCTACTCCAACTACTACTACTACTACTGCCACAACTACTACTGCAACAACTAATACTACCACCACTACTATAACCACTACAACAACTACCACCGCAACTACTACTATTACTACTACTATTTTTACTACGACTACTACTACTTCTACTCCCACTCTAACTCCTACTACTACTACTCTTTCCACTGCTACTACTACTACTAGTACAGCAACAGCTACCACTGCCACTATAACTTCTACTACTGCTGCTACAATAGTTACAACTACTTAGAAAGTACTACTACCGCTGCTACTACTACAACAACAACTCCTACTAACACCACCAATACTACAACTAATGCTACTACTACTGCTACTATTATGGCTACTGCTATCAATGCTAATACCACTACTAATCCTAATACTCCTACAAATATAGCTACTCGTATAACTATTACTACAGCTACTACTCCAACTCTTACTACTCCTAACACTCCTCCAGCTACTGCAACTGCTACTATTACTTCCACCACTACTACTACTTCTACTACTACTACTACTACAACAACAATAACAACTACTACTACTTTTGCTACACTTAATTCTGTGACTACTGCTATTACTACTACTAATACTACAACTTGTGCTGCTGCTGCTGCTACTACTACTATTACTACTCTTGCTACTACTACAACAACTTCTATTACCACCACTACTACTATGACTAAGACTACTACAGCTGCTGCTGTTACTGCTACTACTATTGCTACAACTGCTACTTTTAGTACTAGTACGATTGCTACCACTGCTACTACTACTTCTACTACTACTACTAGTGGTAGTACAACAACTACTACTACCTCTACTACTGCTACTACTATTACTACAAATTCTACTCGGACTACTACTACTACTATGACTACTACAACTAATACAATTACTGCCTCTAGAACTACTACTGCTACTACTATTACTACACTACTACTATAACTACCACTACTAGCACTAGTACTGCAACAACAACTACTACTATTACTACTACTAGTCCTACTACTACTACTACTATAACTACTACTACAACTACTAGTACTACTACTCTTACTATAGTTACTACTACTACTACTTCTGTCACTGCAACTTCTGCTTGTCAAAACTAATGCTACTGCTACTGCTACTAGTATTACTACTACTACCACAACATCTACTTCTATTATTGCTACTACTAGAAGTACTAGTTTGGCAACTACATCTATGACTACTACTACTACAACCTCTGCTACTACTGCTACTATTACAACTACAACAACAACAACAATTACTACTACTACTCTTCCTACTGCTACTACAATGATTACTACAACTACTACTTCTGTTGCTGCTACTACAACAATAACTACTGCTACTGCTACTACCTCAACTACTACTACTATTGCCACTACAACTACACTACTACTGCAACTACAACTACTAGCACTACTACTACTCCAACAACTACTACTATTACTACAACTAATACTACTACTACTCTTGCTGTCTGCTACTACTACGACTCCTATTGCACTACTAATACTCCTACCACTACTACTACTTATGCTGCTACTACTGCTTTTGCTACTGCTACTACTACTATTACTATTATTACTATGACTACTGCTACTACTACTACTACTGCTACAACTTCTACCACTACTACTACAACTACTAGTTCCCTACTCCTGTACTTCTACGCTACTACTACTATTACTAGTGCGTCTCTAATTCCACTACCCTACTACTATACGACTATTGCTATACTATGGTACTTCAATTAATACATCTATAATTATTACTATAATGACTTTTACAACCATTACTACTACTACTCTTCCAACTATACCACTACTACTGTGAGTAATACTCCCACTACTACTTGCACTACTACTACTACAAATATTACTACTACAGCTACTACAGCAACTACTATATTACTACTATTATTATGACTACTACTACCACTGCAGCTGCTACTATTACTACTACTACTACAACAACAACTACTACTACAATTCCTACTACTACTATGAGCTTTAGTACCGCTACTGCAACTCCTACTACAACAACTAAAACTACTATTACTACTCCTACTACTACTACTACAAGTACCACTACTTTAACTAGTATTCCTTCTCCAACGTCTATTCCTACTACTACTCCCACTACTACCACTACTACTACTACAACTACAACAACAACAACTACTACTAGTAGTAGTATTACTACTATTACTTCTATTACTACTATTACTCCCACTACTACTATTGCTGTTGTTCCTTCTGCAATTGGAACTATTACTACGGCTACTACTATAACTACTCCTACTGCCACTACTATTACAGCTACTACTGCTGCTACTAGTATTGCGGCCACTACTACTACTACTACTACTATTGCTCTTGCAGCTAGTAATGCGGCTACTACTACAATTACCGTTACTACTACTGTGACTATTACTAGTGCTACTATTACTATGACCACTTCTGCTACTACTACTACTAGTACAACTGCTACTACTTAAGCTACTACTATTGCTGCTACCACTATTCCCACAAGTACTACTACTATAAGAAATACTACTAGTACAACAACAACAACCACTACTAATACCTCTTCTACAACTGCTACAACTACTACTAGTAGTAGTAGTAGTAGTAGTAGTAGTAGTAGTAGTAGTAGTAG
>RXID01021708.1:233079-243176 GCA_005019695.1 Trichopus zeylanicus subsp. travancoricus
CTGCTACTACTCCAACAACAACAACTACTATTAGTAATACTAATACTACAACAACTATGACTACAATGACAACTATAACAATAATTCCTTTGTTACTACTACTCTAACTCCTACTACTACTACTATAGCTACAAGTACAAGTACTCCTACTAGTACTACTAATACTATTCCTTCTACTACTACTACTGCTACAACTGCTACTACTCCTTCTTCTACTACTCCTCCTAGTACTACTGCTTCAACTACCATTGCTACTACAACAAACACTCTAACTACTTCTACTGTTACTACTACTACAACTTCTGCTACTACAAATACAACTACAATAGCTACTGCTGCTACAACTACTTCTAATATTATCACTACTAATATTACTGAAACTACTGCTATTGCCACTACTACTAGTGCTACTTTTACTACTGGTACTACTACTACAATGCCTATTACCACAACTACTACTGCTAGTACTGCTATTACTACTACTGCTCCAACTACTAATAATACTCCTAACACTCTTATCACTTCTACAACTACAACTAGAACTACTGCTATAACTACTACACTCCCACTTCTACTACTACTACTACTAGTAGTATAACAAGTGCCGCTACTACCTCTACTACTACTACTGCTGCTGCTACGACTACTACTACTACTACTGCTACGACTACTACTACTACTCCTACTTCTACTACTACTACTACTAGTACAACTACTACTACTGCTGCTGCTGCTGCTGCTGCTAGTACTGCTATTACTACTACTTCTCCAACTACTAATATTATTGCTAACACTCCTATCACTTCTACGACTACAATGACAACTACTGCTATAACTACTACACTCCCACTTCTATTACTACTGCTACAACAACAACAACTACTAATACTACTGTAACAAGTGCTACTGCTACCTCTACTACTACTGCTGCTACTGCTACGACTATTACTACCAGTACTACTACCACCAGCACCACAACTACTAGCAATACTACTACTCCTCCTACTACTACTACTCCCACTACTACTACTACTACTACTACTACTACTACTTCTACTACTACTACTACTACTACTACTACTACTACTCTTGTTGCTGTTCCTGCTGCTGCTGCTGTTGATGCTGGTACTACTGCTGCTGCTACTGCTGCTGGTGGTACTACTATTTCTGCTACTACTATTACTACAAATACAGCTCCTATTGCTACTACTATAAGTCTTATTCCCACTACTACTACTATTAGTACGATTTATACTTCCGCTACTACTGCTACAATAACTACAGCTGCGAGTACTACTACTACTCCTGCTGCTACCACTACTATTGCTGCTATTACTATTGCTCTAACTAGTCCGACTACTATAGGTACTACTACTCTTGCTGCAACTCCTACTACTCCAACCACTCCTACTACTACTACTACTATTGCTACAACAACTACTAACTACCACTACTACTAATACTATAACTGCTACAACAATAACAACTGCTACTACTGGTACTACTACTGCTACTTTTGCTACTAGAACAATTGCTACTACAACTACTAATACGAACACTACCACTACTACTACTATTACTCCAACTACTTCCTACTCATACACCAACTCTTACTACTCCTCCTACTATTACCCCAACTACTTCCTACTTGTACACCAACTATTACTACTCCTCCTACTACAAGCCCTACTCCTACACCAACTACTATTACTGCTACACCTACTACTAATACTAACACTACTACTCCTAACACTTCTGATACTACTACCCTAGCTACGGCTTCCGCTATTACAACTACTACTTCAGCGTCAATAATAACTACTACTACTACTGCTCTTACTGTAATAAAAACTATGACTACTCCTACTGCTATTACTACTGGTGATGCAATAGCAACTACTACTGCTACTGCTGCTGTTACAACAACTACTACTACAACTAATATTTCTACTACTATTACTAGCACAAGAACTACTACTGCTATGACAACTACTATTCTAACTACTACTACTACAACTACTATGACTACTACTACTACCACTTCAACTACCACTACACTACAACTACAATAACTACTACTAACACTACTACAACTCCAACAACTACTACATTACTACTACTAATACTACTATGACTTCTACTACTACCAGAACTTCTACTATTGCTCGTACTACTTCCACTAGTAGCACTACTACTACTACTGCTACTCCTACTACTTCCACTACTAGAACTACTACTACTACTACTACTACTACTACTACTAATCCTACTACTTCCACTACTAGCACTACTACTACTACTACTACTACCACTACTACTATTAGTACTCTGCTGCTGCGACTACTACTACTACTACTACTACTACTACTACTACTACTACTACTACTACTACTACTACTACTACTACTACTACTACTACTACTACTACTACTACCTACTACTACTTCCTACTGGCTGCGACTGCGCTGCTACTACTACTACTACTATTACTATTACTACTACCACTACTACTACTACTGCTAGTACGACTACTACTACTGCCACTACTGCTAGTACTACTACTACTACAACTACTCCTATTGCTGCTACTACTACTCCTACTAGTACTACTACTACTATTCCTGCTCCTCCAACTGCTTCCCCTACTAGTACTACTACTACCACTGCTTCTCCCACCACTTCTACTACTGCTAGCACTATGCCTGCAACTACATTGCTACTAATTCTACTACTACTGCTACTTCTAATTCTCTATAATTACCTATACTACCACTACTAGTACTACTACTACTACTTTCGCTACAACTACAATTAGTACTACAGCTTTTGCTACTACTGCTACTACTACAACTATAACTATTAATACTACT
Source organism: Trichopus zeylanicus subsp. travancoricus (assembly GCA_005019695.1). NCBI lineage: Eukaryota > Viridiplantae > Streptophyta > Magnoliopsida > Dioscoreales > Dioscoreaceae > Trichopus > Trichopus zeylanicus. Next base: position 235,950 of record RXID01021708.1, read on the forward strand.
ATTATTATTCTCGCTACTTCTACTACTTCTCCCACAATAACAACTACTATAATGACTACTACTACTTCATTTCCCATAATAACAATTACTACTACTTCTCCTCCTACTACGACATCTTCTATTACTACTTCTAGTACAACTACTACTATTGGTATTGCAACTGCAACTACTCCTACTACTCCTACTAGTGTTACTACTATTACTACTACTGCTACCACTACCAGTATTACCACTATTACTACTTTTGCTACTATGACTACTACTACTACTACTACTATTGCTACTACTACTACTTCTACAACTACTATAACTATTTCTATAACTACTACTACTACAACTACTTCTAGTGCTATACTACTATAGCTACAATAATTACTACTACTACTACTATTACTACTACTATCACAACAACAACAACTACTACTAGTACTACAACAACAACAACTACTACTACTGCCACCACTACTACTGCTACTCCTACTACTACTATTGTTACTACTGCTGCTACTACTACTACCACTACTACAGCTACTACTAGTAGTACTTCTACTACTACTACTTCTACTACTACTGTTGCTGCTTCTACTTCTATTTCTCCAATTACTAGTAGTAATATTGCTACTAGAATTACTATTCCCATAGTAGTAGTATAAGTAGCAATAGTAGCAAAAATAGGAGCAGTGGTAGTAGTATTCATAGTAGTATTAATAGTTGTTGGGGCAATTGCAATAGTAGAAAAAAAAGCACTAGGGCAAATCATAGTAGATCTGGAAGTGGAAGTAGTAGTTATAGAAGTAGAAGTAGTAATAGTACCAGCAATAGTAATAGAAGTAGTAGCAAATATAGCATTAGTTGCTATAGAAGTAGTTGAAGTAGCACCATTAGTAGCAGCAGTAGTAGAAGTAGTTGTAGTAGTAGTAGGAGTAGTAGCAGTAGTAGCAGTAGCAGTGGTAGATGTAGTAGTAGAAGCAGTAGTAGAAGTAGTAGCAATATCAATAGTAGCAGTCATAGTAGCCTAGTAGTAGTAGTAGTTGTAGTCGAAGTAGAAGTAGTAGTAGTAGAGATAGCTATACTTGTAGTAGAGGAAATTATCGCTGTAGTTGTAGTAGTAATCACGATTGTGGTTGTAGTAGTAGTCGAGGGAGTAGTAGTAACAGTGGTAGTAGTTATAGTAGTAATATTAGTAGTAGTAGTAGTAATAGCAGCAGCAGTAGTAGTAGTAGTAGTAGAAGCAATTGTAGCAACAATAGCAGTAGAAATAGTAGTACTACTAGTTATTGTAGTAGTAGTAGTCATAGTAATAGTAATAATATCGGCAGTAGTAGCAATAGTAGCATTAGTAGTAGTAGTAGTCATAGTAGTAGCATGTTAGCAGTAGGAGCAGCAGCAATAGTATTCATTGTAGTACAAGTAGAAATGGTAGTAGTAATAGTAGTAGCAGCTGTAGAAGTAGAAGCAATAGTAGTAGTAGTTGTCACAGTGGTAGTAGTATCAGAATTAGTAGTAGTCATAGAAGTAGTAGTTGTCGATTAGATAGTAGTAGCAAAAATAGCAGTAGTAGCAGTAGTAGTAGCAGTAGTAGCAGTAGTAGCAGAAGTGGTAGCAGTAGTTGTTGTTCTAGCATTAGTAGTAGTTGTAACAGTAGTATTTAGTGTAGCAGTAGTAGTAATAGGAGTAGTAACAACTTTAGTAGTAGTAGTAGTGGTGGCAATAGTAGTAGTGCTAGTACGAGTGGTGGTGGTGGTGGTGGTAGTAGTAGTAGTAATAGTAGTGGAAGGAGTTGTAGTAGTAGTAGTAGTAGTATTAGTAGTCATTATGGAAGGAGTTGTAGTAGTAGTGGTAGTACAAGTAATAGTAGTAGTAACAGTAGTGGTAGCAATGCTCGTAGCAATAGTAATAGTAGTAGTAGTGGTAGTAGTTGCATTAATAGCATTAATTGCAATAGTAATTATTATAGTCGTAGTTATAGTAGTAGTGGCAGTAAAAATTGTAGTAGTAGTAGTTGTTGTAGTAGTAGTAGAAGTAGCAGTAGTTGCAGTTGCAGTAATACTAGTAGCATTGTTAGTAGTAGTAGCAATAGCAGTAGTATTAGTAGTAGTAGCAATAGCAGCAGTAGCTGTAGTAGTAGTCGCAGTAGTATTAGCATTTATAGTAGTAATAGTATTAGCAGTAGTAGCAATAGTAGTAGGAATAGTACTAGCTCTAATAGTAGTAGTAATAGTAGTAATAGTAGTAGTCGTAGTCACAGTAGCAGTAGTTGTATCAGAAGTTGTAGTAGTAGCATTAATAGTCTTAGCACTAGTTGAAGTTGTATCAGAAGTACCAGTAGTTATATCAAAAGTAGTAGTTGTAGTAGTAGTTGTAGTAGTAGTAATAGTAGTAGCAGTAGTAGCGGCAGATTTACCAATAGTACTAGCTCTAGTAGTAGTAGTAATAGTAGTAATATAGTAGTAGTTTTCGTAGTAGCAATAGTAGTAGCAGTAATAGTTGTACTAGTAGTAGCAGTAGTAGAACTTAAAGTAGTAAAAGAAGTAGTAGTAGTTGTAGTAGCTGTAAAAGTAGTAGAAGTAGTGGTAGTACCAGTAGCAGTAGTTGTGGCAAAGGAAGTAGTAGTTGTAGTAGCGATAGTAGTAGTAGTTATTATTGTTGTAATAGTCATAGTAGTAGTTGCAATAGTAGTTATAATAGTTATGCTAGTCGTACTAATACTAAGGGCTATAGTAATAGTAGTAGTGATAGCAATAGTAGTCGCAGGAGTTGTTGTAGTAGTTGTGGTAGTTATTGTAGTAGAAGTAGTTGTAGTGGTTATAGTAGTAGGAGTAGGGATTGTAGTAGTAGTAGTAGAAGAAGTATTAGTAGTTGCAGTACTAGTAGTAGTAGTAGTAGCAGCGGTAGTAGTTGTAGTAGCAATAATATTAGTAGTATTAGTAGCAGTAGTAGTCGTAGTACTAGTGGTACTAATAGTAGCAGTAGTAGTAGCAGCAGCAGCAGTTGCAGTAATAGTAGTAGTAGTAGTAGTATTAGTAGCAATACTAGTAGTAGCAGCCATAGCTATAGTAGCTATAGTAGCAGTTGTTGTTGTTGTTGTTGTAGTTGTAGCAGTTGTTGATAGTGTTGTTGTCATCATAGTAGTAGTAGTTGTTGTAATTACAGTAATCGCAGTAGTAGTAGCCACAGCTTTAGTAGTGGTAGTAGTGGTAGCAGCAATTTTAGTTATAGTAATAGTTGTAATAGTAGCTATAGTTGCAAAAGTAGTAGTAGTAGCAGAAGTAGTTGTGGTAGTGCTAGTTGTTGTTGTAGATGCGGTAGTAGTAGTAGTTGAAGTAGTTGTTGTAGTGGTAGTAGAGTAGCAGCAGTAGTAGTAGCAATAATTAGATCAGTAGTAATGGCAGCAGCAGCGGAAGTGGTCATAATAGCATTAGTAATAGTAGCAATAAAAGAAGTAGCAGTAGTAATAGTAGTAGTAGCATTCATAGTAGTAGTAGTAGTAGTAGCGGTACTAGTAGTAGTGGTGGTGGTGGTGGTCGTAGTAGTTGTAGTAGTAGTAGTAGTAGTAGTCGTGGTTGTAGTAGTAGTTGTAGTAGTAGTAGGAGGAGGAGTAGTAGTAGGAGAAGAAGTAGTAATAGTAGCAGCAGCAATAATAGTGGTACTAGTTGTAGTAGTAATCGTTGTTGTGGCATTAGTAGTAGTTGTATCAATAATAATAGTAGTAGTAGTTGTAGTAGTCGCAGTAGCAGTAGTTGTAGCTCTAGTAGTAGGAGCATTGGAAGAAGTAGTACTAATAGTAGCGGTTGCAGAAATTATTGTAGTTATAGTAGTAGTAATAGGAGTAGTACTAGTAGTAGCAGAACAAGCAGTAGAAGTAGCAGTTGTAGTCGTGGTAGTAATAGTAGTATTAGTAGCAGCTATAGTAGTAGAAATAGTAGCAGGAGTACTAGTAGGAGTAGTAGTAGAAGTAGTAGTAGTTTTAGTCGTAGGAGTAACAACGGTGGTAGGTGTATTAGTAGTAGTAGTTGTTGTTGTAGTTGTAACAGCAGTGGTGGTGGTAGTAGTAGTAGCAGTAGTAGTAATAGTAATAATAGTAGCAGTATTAGTAGTGGTAGTACCAATAGTCAAAGTTGAAGTAGTAGAAGTAGTAAGAATAATAGTAGCAATTATAGTAGTAGTAGCAGTAGTAGTAGTTGCAGTAGTTGCAGTAGTAGCAGTGGTAGCAGTAGCGGTAGTTGATGTAGTTGTAGTAGCTATCACAGTAGTCGTACTAGTTTTAGTAGTAGGAGAAGTAGTAGTAGTAGTGGTAGTAGAAGTAATAATTATAGTTGAAGTAGTACCAGTAGTTACAGTGGAAGCAGCAGGAGCAGCAACGGTAGTAGTAGTGGTAGTAGCGAGTTCAGTGGTAGTAGTAGTTGTTGTAGTAGTGGTAGTAGTTGTAATAGTTGCAGTACTAGTAGCATTCGAAGTGGTAGTAATAACAGAAGCAGCGATAGTAACAGTAGTTGTAGTAGCCATTGTGGTTGTAGTAGTCGTAGATGTAGTGGAAGCAGTAGTAGTAGCAGTAATCCTATTGGCAGCAGTAGAGGTAGCAGTACTTGCCGTAGTAGAAGTTGTAGTAGTAGCAATTCTTGAAGTAGTAAATAGTATTAGCATCTTCAAAAGTTGTAGCTGTAGTAGGAGCAGCAGGTGTAGTAGTGCGTGGAGAAGTAATAGTCGTAATAGTAGGAGTACTAGATGTATTAGTAGTAGTTGTGGTAGTTGTAGTAGTAGGGGTAGTAGTTGCAGTAGTAGTAGCAATAGTAGCATTAGTAGTTGCAGTACTTGTGGTAGTATTAGTAGTCGTAGTAGTAGTAGTAGTAGTAGTAGCAGTAGCAGAGTAGTTGCAGTACTAGAAATAGTATTAGTAGCAGTAGCAATAGTAGCAGTAGTAGCAGTGGTAGTAGTAGTAGTAGTAGTAGTAGTAGTAGTAGTAGTAGTGATTGTAATAGTAGTAGTAGCGACCGTTGTAGTAGTATTAGTTATTGTAGTAGTAGTTGTTGTTGTTGAAGTAGCAATAATAGTAGCAGCAGTCGTAGTCGCAGTAGCAGTAGTATGAGAAGTAGTTGTAGCAGTTGTAATAGTAGTAGTAGCGGTAGTAGTAGCAGTTGTCATTGTGGTAGTGCCTGTTATTGTAGTAGATGTGGTAGTAGTAGTTGCAGTAGCTATAGTTGTAGCAGTAGTAGCAGCAGCTCGTTTAGCAGTAGTTAGAATTGTAGCCGCAACGGGTTTTAGTGGTTGTTTTTGTAGTTCGTAGTAGTAGTCAGTAGGAGCTAGCCATTAGCAGCATCCACCGTAAGTAATGGTCGAGTAAGTCGTACCACTAGAGTGCTGTAGGGAGCAGTCATTAGTAGTAGTTAGTAAGTAGCCAGTAGTCGCGGTTATCTGTCGTAGTAGTTTAGCAGTTGTTGTTAGTAGCAGCTAAAGTCAGTAGTAGTAGTAGCGGTCAATAAGTAGTGGTGGTACCACTGTCGAGTAGTATTATGAGTAGCAGCGGATTTGGCAACGTATTTGTTGTATTTGTAGTAGTGGTCACTCCACTGTCATCGTGCAGTAATAGTAGTAGTAGTAATAGTAGTAGTCATGTTGGTGGTGGTGGTGGGTGGTGGTCAGTATAGTAGTAGTAATTAGTTAATAGTTGTTACTAGTAGTAGTAGTACGTGTAGTAGTAGTTAGTAGTAGTTATTAGTAGTAGTAGTAGTACTAGTAGTAGTAGTAGTAGTAGTAGTAGTAGTAGTAGTAGTAGTAGTAGTAGTAGTAGTAGTAGTAGTAGTAGTAGTCATCGTAGTTGTTGTTGTTGTTGTTGTTGTTGTTGATGCTGCTGCTGTGGTAGCAGGGGTAGTAGTAGTAGTAGTAGTAGTAGTAGAAGAAGAAGAAGAAGAAGAAGAAGAAGTAGTAGTAGTAGTAGTAGTAGTAGTAGTAGTAGTAGTAGTAGTAGTAGTAGTAGTAGTAGTAGTGGAAGTAGTTGTCGTAGTGGAACTGAGAGTAGGAGTAGTAGTTTGATTAGTATTTGTTGGAGTAGTGGTTGCATAAGTGGCTATAGGAATAGAAGTAGTGATTGTTGTAGAAGCAATAGTAGCAAAAATAGTAATAGTAGTAGTAATACTTGTTGTAGTAGCAATTGTGGTAGCTGCAGTACTTGTGGAAGTTATAGTAACAGTAGTAGGTGAAGTAGTTGTAGTAGCAGTAGTAGCGGCCGCAATAGCAGTAGTAGTTTTTGTAGTAGTAGTAGTAGTTGTTGTTGTTGTTTTAGTAGTAGTAGCAGTAGAAGAAGTAGTTGTAGTCATAGTAGTAGCAGTAGTAGCAGTAGTTGCAGTAGTAGAAGTACTTGTGGTAGTTGCGGTAGTAGCAGTAGTAGGAGTAGTATTAATAGTTTTAGTAGTTGGGGTAGTAATAGTAGTATTGGTAGTAGCAGTAGTAGTAGCAGTACTAGTTGTAGTAGGAGAACTAGCAGTAGTAGCAGTAGCAGTAGTAGTAGTAGGAATAGTTATTATAGTTGTAGTAGTAGCAGTGGTAGTGGGCATTATGGTGGCGGAAGTACATTAGAAGTAGTGGTTGCTATAGTAGTAGTAGCAATAGTTGTATTTGCTGTAGTATAGCAGGAAAAGTAGTAGTAGTAGGATGAGCAGCGGTAGCTTCAGCGGTTGTAGTAGTTGTAGTGGCAGTAGTGGTAGCAGCTGCAGTAGTAGTACTAGTATACGTCGCAGCAGCAGCAGTAGTGGTGGTGGTGGTGGTGGTGGTGGTAGTAGTAGTAGCCGAAGAAGGTGTAGTAGTAGTAGTAGTAGTAATATTATTAGCATTAGTAGTAGTATGATTAGTAGCACTTGGAGTTGCGGTAATAGCAGTAGTAGTTGTAGTAGTAGTAGTAATAGTGTTAGTAGTAGTTGTAATAGTAGTAGTCATTCTTGTTGTTGTTGTTGTTGTTGTAGTAGTAGTTGTCGTAGTAGTGCGATTTGGAGTATGAGTAGCAGTAGCAATAGGATTTGGAGTAGGAGTAGTAGTAGTAGTATCAGTAGTAGTATAGAAGTAGCTGAGGTTGCAGTAGTAGTAGTTGTTGTTGTTGTAGAAGTTCCTAATAGTAGGAGTAGTAATAGTAGTAGTAATAATAGTTGGAGTAGTAGTAGTTGCATTAGCAGTTGCATTAGTCGTGGTAGAAGTAGTAGTAGGAGCAGTAGTAGTATTAGTAGTAGAAGTAGTAGT
>RXID01021708.1:243196-275834 GCA_005019695.1 Trichopus zeylanicus subsp. travancoricus
GTAGTAGTAGTAGTAGTAGTAGTAGTAGTAGTAGTAGTAGTAGTAGTAGTAGTAGTAGTAAATGCCATAGCAGTAGTAGCTACAGTAGTAGTAGTAGTAGCAGTTGTAGCAGTGGTAGTGGTCGTAGTAGTATTAGTACTTATTATAGTAGTAGTGGTTGTAGCAGCCACAGTAGTTGTTGTGGTAGTAGCAATAGTAGTAGTAGTAGTAGTAGTAGTGGTAGTTGTAGTAGTTGTGGTAGTAGTAGTAGTAGGAGGAGGAGAAGAAGCAGCAGTAGCAGTAGCAGTAATAGTAGTAGTACTAGTTTTAGTAGTAGCAGTTGTAGTGGCAGTCGTAGGAGCAGTATCAATAAAAGCAATAGTCGTTGTTGTAGTAGTAGGAGTAGCAGTCGTAGTAGTATTAGTAGTCATAGTACTAGTAGTAGTAGGAGGAGAACTTGTTGTAGTTGTAGTATAAGTAATAGGAGTTGTAGTAGTAGTAGTAGAAAGAGCAGTAGAGGTAGTAGTAGTAGTTGTTGTTGTAATATTAGTAGTAGTCACAGTAGTAGCTGTACTAGTAGTAGCAGTACTACTAGTAGGAGTAGTAGTAGAAGTAGCAATAGTAGCAATAGTAGCAGTAATAATGATAGTAGCAGTAGTAGTAGTAGTGCAAGTAGTAACAGTAGTAGTAGTAGCCGTACTAGTAGTAGTTATTGTTGTAGTTCTAGTAGTAGTGGTAGTAGTAAAAGTATGCGAAATAGCTATTGTAGTAGTAGCAGCATTAGTAATAGTACTAGCAGCAACAGCCGTTATAGCTATGGTTGTAGCATAAGTAGTAGTAGTAGGAGTGGTAGTTTTAGTAGTAGCAGTAGTAGTAGCTAGTATAGTACTAGTGGTAGTAGTAGGAGTAGCAGTAGTAGTATTAGCAGTTGTAGTAGCAGTAGTAGAAGTAGCAGTAGTATTAGTAATTGGAAAAATAGCAGTAGTCGCAGTAGTAGTAGTAGTAGAAGAAGTACTAGTAGTATTAGTATAGGTAATAGCTATACAGGTATAGTAGAAGTAGCAGTAGTAGCAACAGCTGTAGAAGTAGTTGTAGTTGTTGTTGTGGTAGTATAAGTATTACAAGTAGCAATAAAGCATATGTATTAGTCCGAGTAGTAGTCGTAATAGTAGTTATTGTAGTAGTAGTAGTACTCGAAGAAGCCAAAGTAGTAGGTGTAGTAGCAGAAGTAGTAGTATTAGTAGAAGAAATAGTTGTTGTAGTAGTATTAGGAGTAGTAGGAGTAGTATTAGATGTAGTAGTTGTTGTATTAGTTGTAGTAGTAGTAGTAGCTATCATTTTAGTTGTTGTAGTAGTAGAAGTTGTACTTGTAGTAGGAGTAGTTGTAGTAGTAGTAGTAGCTGAAGCCATAGTAGTACTAGTAGTAGTAGCAGTAGTAGTAGTATTAGTAGTAGTATTACTCGTATTAGTAGCAGCAGTAGTAGTATAGTAATAGTAGAAGTTGTAGTAGTAGTAGTAGATGTTGTATAAGTAGTAGTGTAAGTAGTAACAAAAATAGTACTAGTACTAATAGTAGTAGCAGTACTAGTAGTAGCAACAGCAGGGGCAACAGTTGCAGCAGCATTAGTAGTAGTAGTTGTAGTAGTAGTCGTTGTTGTCAAAATAAGTAACGGTAGTAGTAGCAGCAGCAGCAGGAATAGTAGTAGTAATAGTAGTAGCAATAGCGGCAGCATCAATAGTAGAAGTAGTGGTATTAGCTGCAGTAGTTGCTGAAGTTATACTTGCAGTGGCTGTATTTGTAGTAATGGTAGCCGTAGTAGTAGTAGTGGTAGTAGTGGTAGTAGTAGCAGTGGTAGCAATAGTAGCTGTGGTATTAGTAGTAGTAGTAGTATTAGTAGCAGTAGTAGCAGTTGTTGTAGTAGTAGCAATAGCAGTGGCAGTAGTAGTAGTAGTAGTAGTTATAGTGGTAGCAATAGTTGTAGCTCTAGTAGTTGGAGTAGTAGCAGTAGAAGTGAGTAGCAGCAATAGGAGTAGTAGAAGTAATAATTGTTGTTGTCATGGCTGTAGTAGTAGTAATAGCAGCAATAGTAGTAACTATTGTAGTAGTTGCTGTAGTGGAAGTAGTAGTAGTAGTAGTGGTAGTAGGCGAAATAGTAGAAGTATTACTAGTGGTTGTGGTAGTAGTAGTAATAAAAGTAGTAGTGGTACCATTAGCCATAATAGTTGTAGCAGCTGAAGTAGTAGTAATAGCAGAAGTTGGAGTAGTAGTAGTAGTAGCAATAGCAGTAGTGGAAAAAGTAGTAGTAGCACTTGCAGTTGTTGTAGTAGTAGTAGTAGTAGTAGTAGTAGTAGTAGTTGCAATAGAAGTAATTGTAGTAGTAGTAGAATAAGTAGTGTTAGTAGCCGCAGTAATAGTAGCAGCAGCAGTAGTTGTAGGTGTAGTAGTGGTAGTAGTAGAAGTTGCTGTAGTAGTAGCAGTTGTTGTAATAGCAGTAGTTGCAACCGAAGTAGTAGCAGTAGTAGTAGTTGTAGTAGTAGTAGTACCTACAGTAGTAGTAGTAGTAGCGGTAGCAGCAACAGTAGTTGTTGTAGTACTGGTAGCCACAGTCATAGTAGCAGTAATAGTAGCAGTAGTATTATCAGTAATAGCAGCAGCAGCTATAGCCGTAATAGTAGCAGTAGTATTATCAGTAATAGCAGCAGCAGTTATAGCAGTAGTAGTAGCCATAGTTATAGTAGTGCCGATAGACGTAGTAGTCGTAGTAGTAGTAGTAGTTGTTGTTGTTGTTGTTGTAGTTGTAGTAGTAGTACTACTACTACTAGTAGTAGTCGTAGCAGCGGGAGTAGAAGTAGTAGTAGTTTGAGTATTATTTATTGGAGTGGTTGTAGCAGAAGCAGTAGTAAGATTCGAAGTAGTAGTTGTAGTAGAAGCAGTAGTAACAGAAATAGTAGTAGTTGTAGTTGCAGTTGGGGTAGTATAGTACTTGTGGAATTAACAGTAGTAGTAGTAGGAGCAGTAGTTATAGCTGTAATAATACTAGTAGTAGTAGTAGTTTTTGTTGTTGTTGTTGTTGTAGTGGTGGTAGTAGTAGTAGTAGCCACAGTGGTAGCAGCAGTGGTAGTAGTACTAGTAGTAGTCGTACCTACAGCTGTAATGATGGAAGTAGTAGAAGTAGTAGTAGTAGTAGTAGTAGCCAAAGAAGGAGTAGTAGTAGCAGTAGCAGTAATAGTTTTAGCATTAGTGCAGTAGGAGTCATAGCACTTGGAGTAGTGGTACTAGAAGTAGTAGTAGTAGTAGTAGTAGTAGTAGTAGTTGTAGTAGTAGCAATTGTTCTTGTTGTTGTGGTTGTTGTAGTAGTAGTAGTAGCAGTAGTAGTCCCAGCAGCAATAGTAGTATTAGAAGTATCTGTAGTTGTTGAGTTAGTTCTGTTGGTTGTAGTAGTAGTAGTAGAAGTTGTGGTAGTAGGTGTAGTAGTAGTTGAAGTAGTAGTATTAGTAGTAGTCCCAGCAGCAATAGTAGTATTAGAAGTATCTATAGTTGTTGAGTTAGTTCTGTTGGTAGTAGTAGTAGTAGTAGAAGTTGTGGTAGTAGGTGTAGTAGTAGTTGAAGTAGTAGTTGAAGTAGTGGTAACAGTAGGAGAAGTAATAGTAGTAGTAGTAGCAGCAGTAATATTAGTAGCAGCAGTAGTAGTAGTAATAATAATAGTAGTAGTAGTAGTAGTAGTAGTAGTAGTGGTTATAGTAGTGGCAGTAGTAGTAGTAAAACTAGTAATAGTAGTAGTAAAAGTAGCTGTAGTAGTAGTCATAGCTAAAATAGTAGTCATCGCTGAGGTAGTAGTCGCAGTCGTAGAAAGAGTAGGAGATGTAATAATAGTAGTAGTAGTAGTAGTGGTAGTCGTAGTAACAGTAATAGTAGTAGTAGTAGTAGTAGTAGTAGTAGTAGTAGTAGTAGCAGTAGTAGTAGTAGTAGTAGCAGCAGCAGCATTAGTAGTGGTAGTAGTAGTAGTAATAGTAGTAGTAGTAGTAGTAGTAGTAGTAGTAGTAGTAGTAGTTGTTGTTGTAGCTGTAGTAGTAGTATTAGCTGTAGCAGTAGTTCATGCGTTAGTTGTAGCAGTTGTAACAGTTGTAGCAGTAATAGTAGAGTTAGTAGTAGTAGCTGAAGTTGTAGTAGCAGTACTAGTAATAGCGGTGGTGGTGGTAGTAGTAGTAGCAACAACAACAGCAGTAGTAATAGTAGTAGTAATTGTAGTAGTAGTAGTTGTTGTTGTAGTTGTAGCAGTTGCTAATAGTAATAGGAGTGGTAGTAGTAGTATTAGTTCTACTACCCCTATCAGTAATAGTAGTAGTAGTAGAAATAGTTGTAGTTGTAGTGATAGTAGTAGGAGTCGGTGTTGGAGTAATAGTAGTAGTAGTGGTAATGGTATTACTAGTAGTAGTAATAGTAATAGTAGTAGTAGTGGTAATGGTATTACTAGTAGTAGTAATAGTAATAGTAGTAGTAGTAGCTGGAGTAGTAGTATTAGTAGTAGCAGTAGCAGTAGTAATGGAAGAAGTTGTAATTGTATTAGTATTAGTAGTAGAAGTAGTAGTAGAAGTAGTAGAGTAGTAGTAGTATTCGTAGTAGTAGTAATAGTAGCAGCAATAGCAATAGTAGTCGTAGTTGTTATTGTAGCGGTAGTTGTTGTAGGAGTAGTAGTAGAAGTAGCAACAGCAATAGTCGAAGTAGCAGTTGTCAAAGTTGTCAGGGGAACTGCAACAATAGAAGGATTAGGAGTAGTTGAGGTTGGAGTAGTAGTGGTATCAGTAGCAAGAGTAGGAATAGGTATAGAAGTTGTAATAATAGCAGCACTAGCAGTAAAAGTGGCAGTTGTAGTAGTAGAAGTTGGAGAAGTGGTGGTAGTAGTAGTAGTACTAATAGTAGTAGTAGTAATAGTTGCACGACTAATGGAGTAGTAATAATAGTAATAGTAGTTATAGTAATAGTATTAGTACTAGTAGCAGTAGGAATAGTGGTAGTACTACTGCTGCTACTACCACAGCGACTACTACTGCTACTACTACTACGACTACAACAGCTACTACTGCTACTACTAGTACTACTACTACTGCTGCTACTACTAGTACTACTACTACTGCTATTATTACTATTGTTGCTACTAATGGTAGCACTAGTAGTAGCAGTTGTATTAGTTACAGCTACTACTACTACTACTACAATTGCTATTGCTAGTATAACCACTACAGCTTCTTTCGCTACTACTTCTTCTACTATCTCTGCCACTTTTGTTACTACTAATTCTACGAAAACTACTACTAATTCTGTTGCTACTTCTGCTACATCTAATGCAACTACTACTACTACTACTACTACTACCAATACTACTGCTACTATGACTATTGCTACTACTAGTACTACAAGTCCAACAACTACTATTGCTACTACTACTGCTGCTAATGGTACTACAAATTCTGCTATTGCTACAGCACCTAATGCTACTGCTACAGCAACTACTCCTACTGCTGCTACTACTACTACTATTACTAACCCTATTTCTATCGTTGCTACTACTACTCCTAATTCAACTACTACTTCTGATACTGGTAATGCTACTATTGCGACTAATACTACTGCTACTACTACTTCTACTGGTAGAAATTGTAGTAGTAGTAGTAGTGGCAGTTGTAGTAGTTGCAGGAGTAGTACCAAAAATAGTAGTCTTTGTAGTAGTAGTTGAAGTAGAAGTAGTACTAGTACTAGTATTAGTATTAGTAGTAGTAGGAGGAGTAGTAGTAGTACCAGCAGTAGTACCAGTAGTGGTTGCAGTAGTTATAGTAGTAGTAGTAGCAGCATTAGTAGTAGGTGTAGTAGTAGTAATAGTAATAGTAGAAATAGTAGTAGTTGGAGTAGTAGCTATAGTAGTAGCATTAGTAGTTGTCATGGAAGAAGTTGTAATTGTATTACTATTAGTAGTTGATGTAGTAGTAGAAGTAGTAGAGTAGTAGTAGTATTCGTTGTAAGAGTAGCAGCGACAGCAGTTGTAGTAGTAGTAGTGGTAGTAGTAGTAAGTCTACTAGTACTTAAACTAATAGTAGGAGTTATTGTAGGAGTAGCAAGAGAAGAAGCTACAGCAGCAGCCGCAGCAGTAGCAGTTGTAGAAGTTGTCGTAGCAACTACAACAACAACAGGATTAGGAGTTGTTGAAGTAGGAGCGGGAGTAGTAGTAGCGGTAGCAAGAGTAGGAATAGGTGTAGAAGTAGTAATAATAGTAGCACTAGCAGTAAAAGTGGTGGTAATAGTAGTAGTACTAGTACTAGTACTAATAGTAGCAATAGTAATAGTTGCACTACTAATGGAATAGTAATAGTAGTAGTAGTAATTATTGTAATAGTAGTAGTCATAATAGTAGTAGCAGCAACAAGAGTAGTAGTAGTAGGAGTAGTAGTAGTCTACTTATTGTTGCTATTGCTACTACTATTGCTACTACTATTACTAGTACTACTACTATTGCGACTACTACTGTTCCTACTGCTACAACTACTTCTGTTTCTACTATTACTACTATTGTTACTACTGCTGCTACTAATTGTACCACTTGTAGTAGTACTAGTAGTAACAACTGGTACTACTACTACTACAACTGCTATTGCTAGTATAACTACTATAGCTACTTTTGCAACTACTTCTTCGACTACTGTCGCCACTTCTGTTGCTACTAATTCTATAATAACTACTACTATTTTTGTTGCTACTTCTGCTAATACTAATGCAACAACTACTACTACTACAACTACTACTACTAATACTACTACTACTACTATGACTATTCCTACTGCCAGTACTACTACTCCAACAACTACTACTGCTATGACTATTATTGCTACTACTACTCCTGCTAATGGTACTACATATACTGCTGTAGCTAATGCAAGTAATGCTACTTCTACTGTAACTACTACTGCTACTATTACTACTGCGACTATTAGAGTTGCTACAGCTACTACTCCTGCTGGTTCTAGTACTGGTGCTACTCTTGCTATTTCTACTACTGCTACTGCTAATACTACAACTATTGCTATTTCTATGGCTGCTACCACTACTACTACTTCAACTATTGCTACTACTACAATTTCTACTAATAGCATTCCTACTACTACTACTGGCAGTAATTGTTGTTGTAGTAGTAGTAGTACTAGTGGCAGTTGTAGTAGTTGTAGGAGTAGTACCAGAGGTAGTAGTCGTAGTTGAAGTAGTTGAAGTAGAAGTAGTATTAGTACTAGTATTAGTATTAGTTTTAGTAGCAGTAGGAGTAGTAGTAGTAGTAGCAACAGTAGTGCTAGTAGTGGTTGCAGTAGTTGTAGTAGTAGTCCAAGTTGTTGTACTAGTAGTAGTAGTAGCAATAGTAGTAGTTGTCGTAGTAGTAGTGGCAGTTGCAGTAGTAGTTGTTGTAGTAGTAGCAGCAGTAGCATTAGTAGTAGTAGTAGTAGTAGCCATCGTAGTAGTAGTAGTGGTAGTAGTAGTTGCAGCAGCAACGGTAGTAGTAGTTGTAGTAGTAGTAGTAGGAGCGAAAGTAGTAGGGGTAGTGGCTGTAGCAGTGGTAGTAGCTATCGCAATGGTAGCAGTAGAAGCAGTAACAATTATTGACGTAGTTTTAGTAATAGCTGTAGTCCTAGTTGCTATAGTAGTTGTAGTAGTAGTAGCAATAGTAGTTGTAGCAAAAGTAGTATTAATTATAATAGCACTAGCAGTAGTCATAGCAGTGGTAGGACTAGAAGCAATAGGCGTCATAGCTATAGCAATTATAGCAGTAGAAGAAGTAGCAGTAGCAATAGTATCAGTGGCAAAAGTTGCAGTAGTAGTAGAATTAATTGTAGTAGCAGTAGCAGCAGTACCAGTACTAGTAGCAGTATCAGTCGTGGGATTAGCATTATTAGAAGTAGCATTAGTAGTAGTAGCTGTAGCAGCAGTAGTAGTAGTAGTAGTCGGCACAACGGTAGTAGCCAAAGCAGTAATAGCTGTAATAGTAGCTTCTATAGTAGTGTTACAGTAGTAGCAGTAGTTGACATAGTAGTAATAACACTAGTAGTACTAGCAGTATTAGTAATTGTAGTGGCGATAGTAGTAGTAGTAGCAATTGCAGCAGTTTCCCTAGTAGTAGTTGTAGTAGTAGTAGTAGCAGAAGAAGCAGTAAAAGTAGTAGTAGCAGCAACAACAATAATAGTAGTAGTAGTAATTGTAGTAGTAATAGCAATAATAGTAGTAGTAATAGTAGTAGTAGCAGTAATAGCAGTAGTAGTTGTAGTAGTAAAAGTAGTAGTAGTAGTAGTATTAGTAGCTGCTATAGTTGTTGCTGTAGTAGGAGGAGTAGTTGTAGTGGTAGTAGTAGTAGTAAAAGTTGTGCTAGCAGTAGTAATAGTAGTAGTAATAGTAGTACTAATAGTAGTAGTTGTTATTGTAGTAATAGAGGTGCTAGTAGTAGTAGTAGTAGGAGCAGCAACAGTAGTAGTAGTATTAGGAGTAGCAGTAGTTTTTGCGTTAGTTGTAGCAGTTGTAGAAGTAGTAGTCGAAGTAGTAGTAGTAGTAGTCGTAGTATTAAGTGATGCAATAATAGTAGTAGTAGTAATAGTAGTAATAGTAGTAGAAGCAGCAACAATAGCAGTAGTAGTAGTAGTTGTAGTAGTAGTAGTCTTGGTTGTAGTAGTAGTAGTAATAGTTGTTGGAGTAGTGGCAGTTGTGGTTGTAGTAGTTGTAGTAGTAGTTGTTGTAGTAGAAGAAGTAGTAGAGGTAGTAGTAGTTGTAGCAAAAGCATTAGTAGCAATAGCAATATTAGTCGGTGTGGTAGTAGTATTAATTATAGTGTAGTAGTAATAGTAGCAATTGTAGTAGCAGTAGTAGTAGCAGTAGTAGGACAAGTAGAGATTAGCAAGGGCAGTGGTAGTTGCAGCAGTAGTAGTATCAATAGTAGTGGTGGTGATACTAGAAGTAGTGGTAGTAGTGGTAGGAGCTGTAACAACAGCAGCAGCAGGAGTAGTAGTACTGGCAGTCGTAGTAGTAGTAGTAGTGGTAGTAGTAGAACTAGTAGTAGTAGTAGCATTAGCAAAAGTAGTAGCAATAGTAGTAGTAGCAGCATAAGTAGAAGTAGGCGAAGTAGTAGTAGGAGAAATAGTACAAGTTATTGCAGTAGTTGTAGTAGTTGTCAAATTGGGAGTAGTAGTGGCGGTAATTGTAGAAGCAGAAGTAGCTGTTGTGGTAGTAGTGCCAGTAATAGTAGTAGTTGAAGAAGTAGTAGCAGTTGTAGTAGTGGTAGCAGTAGGAGCAGTAGTGACATTACAAGCCATGGTCGTAGTTCTAGTAGTAGTTTTAGTAGTAGTTGTAGTAGTAGTAGTTGTTATAGTAGTAGCTGTAATAGTAATAGTTGTTCTTGTAGCAAAAGTAGTAGTAATAGTAGTAGAAGCAGTGGCTGTAGTAGTCCTAGAAGAAGTATCAATTGCAGTTGTAGAAGTAGTTGTAGATATTGTAGTAGCAGCAGCAGTAGTAGTTGTCGTAGTAGCTATAGCAGTAGCAGGAGTAGTAGCAGTAGTAGTAGCAGGAGTAATAGTAATAAGTAGTCATAGTAATAGTAGTAGTAGTATTTGTAGTAGCAGTAGTAGGAGGAGTAGTATTAAGTCGTAGTAGAAGTAGTAGTAGTAATAGTAGTGGTAGTAGCAGCAGTAGTAGTAGCTGTAGCAGTAGTAGCAGTAGTAGTATTAGTAGTAATGGTAGTAGAAGCAGTTGTAGTATTAGTAACAGTAATAGCTGTAGTAGCAGTAGTAACATAACTTACAGTTGTAGTAGTAGTTTTAGTCGTGTAGTAGTTGCAGTCGTAGTAGTAGTAGCTATAGCAGTCGTAGTGGTAGAAGTAGTAGTTGTAGTAGTAGTAGTCTTAGTAGTAGTTGTAGTAGTTGTTGTTGTAGTAGTAGTTGTTGTTGTGGTTGCTATAGTAGTAGAAGGAGTGGAGGTAATAGTAGTAATAGTTGTAGTAGCAGTAGTAGTAGTAGCCGTAGTTGTAATAGGTGGAGTAGTAGTAGTAGTAGCAGTAATAATAAGTACTAGTAGTAATTAGTAGTAGTAGTGGTTGCTGTTGTTATTGTTATAGTAGCAGTAGTAGTAGTAGCAGTAGTCGTAATAATTAGTATTGGTAGTAATAGTTGTTGTTGTAGTAGTAGTAGTAAGTAATTATAGCATTAGTAGTAGCTGAAGTAATAGTAATAAGTCGTAGTAGTAGTAGTTGTGGTAGTATGTGGAGTGGCAGTAGTAGCAGTAGTAGTAGAAGAAGTTGTAGTAATTAGTGATCGTAGTAGTAGTAGTAGTGGTACTAGTAGTAGTAGTAGTAGTAGTAGTAGTAATAAGTAGTTGTAGTAGTAGTAGTCGGACGGGTAGTAGGAGGTTGTAGTAGTAGGAGTAGTCATAGTAGTAGTTGTAACGGTAGTAATAGGAGTAGTAGTAGTAGCAGTTGGAACAGTAGTAGTTGTAGTAAGTAATAGTATTAGTTGTAGTAGTTGTCGCAATAGTAGGGGTAATAGCAGAAGCAGCAGTACCAAAAGCAGTAGTAGCAGTAATGCTGGAGCAAAAATAGTAGGAGTACTTGCAGTAGCAGTAGCAGTAGAAGTGGCAGTAGTTTTCATAGTAGTAGTAGTACTAGTAGCTGTACGAGAGACAACAGTAATAGTAGTAGTAGCCATAGCAGTAGTTGGAGCAGTAGCAGTAGCAGTAGTAGTATGAGTAGCAGCTGTAGTAGCCGTAGTAGTAGTGGTAGTAGTAGTAGTGGTAGAAGGAGTAGTAGCAATTGTAGCAGTTGTAGTAGAAGTAGTAGCAGTAGCTGCAGTAGGAGTGGCAGCAGCAGTAGTAGTAGTAACGGTTGTAGTAGTTGTTGTTGTTGTTGTGGTAGTAGTTGTTAATGTGGGAGTTGTAGTAGTGGTAGCTGTAGTAGTAGAAGCCACAGCAGCAGCAGCAGAAGTAGTAGTAGTGGTAATTGTAGTTGTTGTTCGAGTAGTAGTAGGAGCAGCACTAGTTGTTGTTGTTGTTCTAGGAGTACCAGTTGGAGTAGTAGTTGTAGTAGAAGTAGTGGTAGTAATTATAGTAGAGGGATTCATAGTTTCAGCTGTAGTAGTAGGTGGAGTAGTAGGACTAATAGAAGCAGTAGCATCAACCGCAGTAGTGGCAACAGTAGTAGTTGTTGTAGTTGTAGTTGTAGTGGTAGTAGTAGTTGGAGTAGTTGTAGTTGTAGTAGTAGTAGTTGCTGTAGTTTTAGTAGTAGTAGTTGTAGGAGTAGTTGTTGCAGTAGGAGTAGTAGTGGTTGCACTGGTAGTAGGAGTAGTAGGAATAGTAGTATTAATATTAGTAGGAGTGGTGGTAGTAGTAGTAGTAGTTGTATTGGTAGTAGTGGTAGTAGTAGTAGGAGTAGCAGTAGTTGTAGCAGTAGTAGTAGTTGCGACTACAGCAATAGCAGCAGTAGTAGTTATAACAGTGGCAGTTGTTGTAGTAGTAGTAGTTGTTGTAGTAGTAGCAGCAGTAGTGGTAGTTGGAGTTTTAATTGTCGTTCTAGCTGTAGTAGTTATTGTAGTAGCAGTAGTACTAGCACTAATAAAAGTAGTAATAGTAGTAGTAGGAGTATTAGTAGCAGCAGTAGTAGTTGTAGTAATAGTAGTTGGTGTAGTTGTAGTAGTAGTAGTTGTTGTTGTTGTCTGAGAAACAGTAGTAGTAGTTGTTGTTGTTATTGTAGTAGTAGTAGTGGTGGTGGTAGTAGGAGTAGTAGTTGTAGTGTTAGCATTAGTAATAGTAGTACCAGTAGTAGTAAGGGTAGTATTAGTAGCAATTGTAATAGTAGTTGATGTAGTAGTAGTAGTAGTAGTAGAACTAGTAGTAGTTGTTGTTGTAATAGGAGGAGTAGTAGTAATAGTAGTAGAATCAATAGCAGCAGTAGTATTAGTAGCAGTAGGAGTAGTAGTAGTTGAAGCAGTAGCGCCAGCAACGGTACTAGTCATAGTAGCAAGAGTAGTAGTTGCAGCAATAGTTGTAATAGCAATAGCTATTGTAGTAGTAGTAGTTGTTGCAGTAGTAGTTGTAGTATTAGTAGTAGTGGTAGTAGTGGCTGCTGTAGTAGTAGGAGCAGTAGCAATAATAGGAGTAATAGTAGTTGTAGCAGCAGCAATAGTAGTAGCTATAGCACTAGTAGCAGTAGTAGCATTAGTAATAATAGTTATAGTAGCAGTTGTAGTATTAATAACCATAGTAGCTGTCGTAGGAGTAGTAGCAGTAGTTGTGGTTGTAGTAGTTATTTTAATAGTGTGGTGCTTGCTGTCATAGAAATAGTAATAGTAGTAGTAGCAGTAGAAGTCTTAGTTGTAGTAGTAGTAGTCTTAGTAGTAGTTGTTGTTGTTTTGGTAGTAGTAGTCTAGTAGTTGTGGCTACTGAAGTAGTAGAAGGAGTAGTGGTAATAGTAGTAATAGTTTTTGAAGTAGCAGTAGTGGTAGTCATAGTTGCAGTAGGTGGAGTAGCAGCATTAATAATTAGTAGTAGCAGTAATAATTAGTAGTAGTAGTAGTTGTTGTTGTTGTAGTAGTTGTAGTAGTAGTAGGATTAGTCGTAAGCAGTAGTATTGGTAGTACTAGTTGCTGTCGTAGTAGTAATAGTTGTTGTAGTAGGAGGAGTAATACCAGCAGTAGTAGCAGGAGGAGGAGTTGTAGTTGTAGTAGTAGCTGCAGCAATAGTAGTAGGAGTACTAGCTGTAATAGTAGTAGTAGTAGAAATAGTTGTAGTAGTAGTACTAGTCAGAGTAGGAGTAGTCATAATAGTAGTATGTGGAGTGGTAGTAGTAGCAGTAGTAGTAGCAGAAGTAGTACTAATAAGTCAGACTTGTAGTAGTAGTGGTGATAGTAGTAGTAGTAGTAGCAGTAGTAGTAGGAGCAGTCGTAGTAGTAGGAACAGTTGTAATAGTAGTAGTTGTAGGAAGTAATAGTAGTTGTTGTAGTAGTTTTTTTAGTAGTACGAGTAAAAGTAGGAGCAAAAATAGTAGGAGTGCTAGCAAAAGGAGCAGTAGTAGTAGTGGCAGTAGTTGTCGTAGTAGTACTAGTAACAGTAGTAGCAATAGGAGGATGAGGAGGAGTGGTAGTAGTAGTACTAGTAGTTGTAGTTGTTGCTAATAGTAGTAGGAGTGGTAGTAGTAGTATTATCACTAGCCGTTGCGTTAATAGTAGCAGTAGTTGCAATATTCATAGTTGTAGTGACAGTAGTAGGAGTAGGAGTCCGAGTAGTAGCAGTCGTAGTAACAGTAGTAGTAGTTGCTGGAGTAGCAGTAGTAGCAGTGGCAATAGTAGTAGTCATGGAAGAAGTTGTAATTGTATTAGTATTAGTAGTAGAATTAGTTGTAGAAGCAGTAGAGTAGTAGTAGTATTCATAGCAGTAGCAGCAGCAGTGGTGTTAGTAGTAGTAGTAAGACTAGTAGTGTTAGTAGTAGTAGTAAGACTAGTAGTATTAGTAGTTGTAGTAGTAGTAGTTGTAGTAGCAGTAGAAGTAGCAGTAGCAGCAGTTGTAGAAGTTGTCGTATTAGCTACAACAACAGTAGGATTAGGACTAGCTATAGTAGGTGCTGGAGTTGTACTAGCAGTAGCAAAAGTAGGAATAGGTGTAGAAGTAGTAATAATAACCGCAGTAACAGAAAAAGTGGTAGCAGTTGTAGGAGTTGGAGAAGTGGTAGTAGTAGAAGTAGTAGAAGTAGTAATAGTAGTAGTAGTAATAGCAGCACTACTAATGGAGTAATAATTATAATACAAGGAATAGTAGTATAGTAGCAGTAGTAATAGTAGCAGTAACAACAACAGTAGTAGTAGTAATATTAGTAGCAGTACAGTTACTGCTGCTGCTACAACTACTATTGCTACTACTATTAGGACTACTACTACTACTATTAGTACTACTACCACTGTTTCTACTACTACTGCTATTGTTACTGCTGTTGCTACAAATGGCAACACTAGTAGCAGAAGTTGTAGTAGTTACCGCTACTACTACTACTACTACTACTAGTACTGCTACTACTACTACTACTCTTTACTTCTTCTTCTACTACTACTACTACCACTACTACTACTAGTAATACTACCACTACTACTACTACTACTACTCCTCCTCCTCCTCTTCCTCCTCCTCCCCCTACTACTACTATTCCTACTACTACAACTAACACTATTAGTAGTACAAGTACTACGGCTACAGCTATTGCTAATACTACTACTACTACTATGACTATTGCTAATACTAGTACTACTCCTCCAACTACTACTACTGCTACCACTACTATTGCTACTACTACTGCTGCTAATGGTACTACAAATATTATTGTTGCTACTGCGACTAATGCTACTGCTACTACTGTGACTACTATAGCTGCTACGGCTACTACTCCTGCTGCTTCTAGTACTACTACTACTATAGCTAATACTACTACTACTGATATTACTACTTCTACTGTTATTTCTTGGACTGCTATTGCTACCATTGCTACTGATACTACTGCTACTACAACTACTACTTTTGGTAGTAATTATAGTAGTAGTAGCAGTGGTGCCAGTTGTAGTAGTCACATGAGTAGTACCAGAAGTAGTAGTCGTAGTAGTAGTAGTAGTAATACTAGTATTTGTGTTAGTAGCAGTAGTAGCAGCAGCAGTAGTACAAGTAGTAGTCCTGGTTGTTGTACTAGCTGTAGTAGTTGTAGTTGTAGCAGTAGTAGTGGTAGTAGTAGTAGTTATTGTCATTGTAGTAGAAGTGGTAGGTATAGTAGCTGCAACAGCAGTACTAGTAGTCACAGTATTAGTTGTAATAATAGCAACAGAAGGACAAACAGAAGTAGCAGTAGTTGCAGCAGCAGTAGTAATAGTTCTAGTAGCAGCATTTGTAGTAAAAGCAGTACTTGTAGTAGCAGTTGCAGCAGCAACATTAGTGGTAGTAGTAGTAGCAGTCATAGTAGTAATAGTGGTTGTAGTTGTCGTAGTAGTAGTTGTAGTAGTAGTTGCAGCTGCAACATTAATGGTGGTGGTAGTAGTAGTGGTAGTAGTGATACCAGCTGTAGCTGTCGTATTAGTAGTAGTAGCTGTAGTGGTAGTAGGAGTAGAAGTAGTATGGGTTGTAGCAATAGTAGTAGTACCGGTCACAGTGGTAGTAGTGGTAGTAGCAACAATAGTTGTAGTAGTAGCTATAGCAGAAGTCATAGTAATTGTAGTATCACAAACAGTAGTAGCAATAGCAGTAGAAGCAGTTGCAATAGCAAGAGTAGCGGTGGCAGCAATTGCATCAGCAGTAGAATTAGTTATAGTAGTAGTAGTAGCGGTAGTAGTAATAGTAGCAGTATCAGTCACAGCAATAGTAGTATTACTAGTAGAATTAGTGATAGTAGATAGAGCAATAATAGCAGTAGTAGCAATAAAAGTAGTAGTATTAGTAGTAGCTGTAGTAGTAGAAGTAGTAGTAGTAGTAGTAGTAGTAGTAATAATAATAGCAGTAATAGTAGTAGTAATAGTAGTAGTAATAGTAGTAGTTGTGCTAGTAGTAGTAATAATAGTAGTAGTAGTAGTAGCAGCAGCAGCAGTAGTAAAAGTAGTAGTAGTTCTAGTAGTAGTAGTAGTAGTTGAAGTAGTAGCAGTAGTAGTAGTAGCAGCAGTAGCAGTAGTAGTTATAGTAATAGCAGTAATAGTGGTAGTAATAGTAGTAGTAGTAGTAGTGGTAGTAGTAGTAGTAATAGTAGTAGTAGTAGCATTAGTAGTAGTCGTTGTAGTAGTAATAGCAGTAGCTGTAGTTATTACGTTAGTTGTAGTATTAATAGTAATAGTAGTTGTTGTAGTAGTAGTAGTAGCCGTAGTAGTAATAGTAGTAGCTGTAGAAGTTATAGTAATAGTAGTAGTAGTACTGGTAGCAAAAGTAGCAGTAGCAGCAACAGCAGCAACAGCAGCAGTAGTAATAATAGTAGTAGTAGTAATAATAGTAGTAGCAGTTGTAGTAGTATTAGCAGTAGCAGTAGTTATTACGTTAGTTGTAGTAGTAATAGTAATAGTAGTAGTAGTAGTAGTAGTAGTAGTAGTAGCCGTGGTAGTAATAGTAGTAGTTGTAGCAGTTGTAGTAATATTAGTAGTAGTACTAGTAGCAAAAGTAGAAGTAGTAGTAGTAGTAGTAGTAGTAGTAGTAGTAGTAGTAGTAGTAGTAGTAGTAGTAGTAGTAGTACTAGTAGTAGTGGTAGAAGTAGTAGAAGCAGCAGCAGCAGCAGTAGTAATATTATTATTAGTAGTAGTAGTAGTAGTAGTGGTAGTAGGAGCAATAGGAGCAACAGTAGGAGCAGTAGCAGAAGTAGTAGTAGTAGTGGTGGTAGCAATAGTAGTAGTAGTAGTAGTAGTAGTAGTGGTAGTAATAGTTGCTGGAGTTGTGGTAGTTGTGGTTGCAGTAGTTGTAGTAGTAGTAGTTGTTGTAGCAGTAATAGTAGAAGTAGTAAAGGTAGTAGAAGTAAGTGTAAAAGCAGTAGTAGCAATACCAGTATTAGTCACTCTAGTGTCAGTAGTAGTTATAGTGGTGGTGGTGGTTGTGGTAGTAGTAGTAGTTGCAATAGTAGTAGTAGTTGGTGAAGTTGAGTAGTAGCAGTAGCAGTGGTTGTTGCAGCATTAGTAGTATTAGTGGTAGTGGTGGCAATAGCTTTAGTAGTGGTAGTAGTTGTGACAGGAACAGCAGCAGTAGTAGTTGTAGAGTCAGTTGCAGTAGTAGTAGTTGTGGTAGTAGTAGAACTAGTAGTAGTAGCAGCATTAGCGATAGTAGTAGCAATTGTAGTAGTAAGCAAAGTAGTAGAAGTTTTTGTAATAGTAGTAGTAGTCGAAATAGGAGTAGTAGTAGTAATAATCATAGAAGCAGTAGTAGCGGTAGTGGTACTAGTGGTGGTAATAATAGTAATTAAAGGAGTAGTAGCGGTTGTAGCAGTAGTAGAAGTTGTGGCCGTAGGAATAGTAGCAATGGTACAAGCCGTGGCAGTAGTTGCTGTAGTAGTTCTAGTAGTAGTAGTAGCAGTAGTAGTAGTAGCTATAATAGTAGCTGTTGTACTTGTAGCAAAAGTGGCAGTAGCAGTAGTAGTGGTAGAAATAGTAGATGTAGTAGTAGTAGAAGAAGTAGCAATCATAGTAGTAGAAGTAGTAGTAGTAGTAGTAGCTGTAGCAGTAGTAGGAGCCGTAGCAGTAGCAGTTTTAGTAGTAGTAGTAGTAGTAGTATTAGAAGCAGTACTAATTATTGTCGTAGCAGTAAGTAATAGTAGTAGTAGCAATAGTAGTTGTAGCAATAGGAGTAATAGCAACCGTTGCAGCAGCAGGAGTAGTAGTAGTTTTACTAGCAATAGCAATAGTAGTAGGAGTACTGTCGTAGTCGTTATAGTTGTAGCAGTAGTAGTAGCTGTAGTAGTACTTGTAGTAGGAGTAGTAGTAGTAGTAGTATGTGGAGTGGTAGCAGTAGCAGTAGTAGTTGTAGAAGTAGTCGTAATAAGTCATAGTAGTAGTAGTAGTGGTAGTAGTAGTAGTAGTACTAGTAACAGTAGTGGTAATAAATAATTATAGTAGTAGTAAGTAGTTGTAGAAGTAGTAGTAGTTGTTGTGGTCATAACAGTTGTAGGAGCAGTCGTAGTAGTAGTAGTAGCGATAGTAGTAGGAGTAGTAGTAGTAGCAGTTGTAATAGTAGTGGTTATGGTAAGTAATAGTAGCAGTTGTAGTAGTTGTCATTGTAGTAGGAGTAATAATAGCAGCAACAGCAACAAAAGTAGTAATTATAGTAGCTAGACCAAAAATAGTAGGAGTACAAGCAGCAGCAGCAGTAGTACTAGTAGCAGTACAAGCACCAGTAGTAGTAGTAGTAGCCGTAGTAGTAGTAGGAGTAGTAGCAATAGCAATAGTTGTATGAGTAGCAGCAACAGTAGCCATAGTAGTAGTGGTTGTGGCTATAATGGTAGAAGGAGTAGTAGAAATAGTAGCAGTAGTAGTCGTAGTAGTAGCAATAGTAGTAGTATGTTCGGTGGTTGTATTAGCAGTAGCAGCAGCAGTAGTAGTTGTTGCTGTTGTTGTTGTAGTTGTTGAAGTAGGAGTTGAAGTAGTAGTAGCAGTAGTAGTAGAAGCAACAATAGTAGCAACAAAAGTAGTAGTGGTGCTAATAATTGTTGTAGTTGGACTAGTAGTAGCAGCAGCAGTTGTTGTTGTTGTTGTTGTAGGAGTAGCAGTTGGAGTAGTAGCTGCAATTGGAGTAGTGGTAGAATTTATAGTAGTAGGATTTGTAGTCTTAATAGTAGTAGTAGGAGGAGTAGTAGGGGTAGTGGAAGAAGTAGCAGTAATGGTAGTAGTAGCATCAGCCATAGTAGTGGCAGTATTAGTAGTAGTTATCATTGTAGTTGAAGTTGTAGTGATAGTAGTAGTTGGAGTAGTTATTGTGGTAGTAGTAGGGTGGTAGTAGTTGTAGTAGTAGCAGTAGTAGGATTAGTTTTAGTAGTTGTTGTTGTAGGAGCAGTAGTAGTATTAGTTGCTATAGTAGGACTAGTGGTGGTAATAGCTGTAGTAGCAGGGGTAGTAGTAACTGTACTAGTAGGAGTAGTGGAAGGAGTAGTAGTTGTGGAAGTAGTTGTTGCAGTAGTAGCAGTAGTTGTATGAGTAGTAGTAGTAGTAGTAGTAGTAGTAGTAGTAGTAGTAATAGCAGTAATTGTAGAAGTAGCAATAGTAGTAGCAGTTGCACTATTAGTAACAATAGTAGTAGTTGCTGCAGCAGTAACAGCAGTAGTATTAGTAGTGGCAATTGTTGTAGTATTAGTAGAAGTAGTTGCAATAGTAGTAGTATTATGAGTAGTAGTAGTAGTAGTTGTTGTTGTTGTTGTAGTAGTAGTAGTAGTACTAGTAATAATAAAAGTAGTAATAGTAGAAGTAGTAGTATTAGTAGCTGTAGCAGTAGTAGTAGCAATAAAAGTAGGTGTAGTAGTGGAAGTAGCAGTAGTACTAGTCCTAGTATCCGGAGTAGCAGTTGTAATAGTACGAGGAGTAGTAGTAATTATATTAATAGTTGTGGTAGCAGCAGCAACAGTAGTAGTAGCTGTAGCAACAGTAGCAGTAATAGTATTAGTAGCAGTTGAAGTATTAGTAACAGTAGTTGTTGTAGTAGCAAAAGTAGCAGTAGTTGCAGTAGTAGTTGTAGTTTTCGTAGCGTAGTAGTAGTAGTAGTAGTAGTAGTTGTTGTTGTTGTTGTAGTTGTTGTTGTTGTTGTTGTAGTTGTTGTTGTTGTTGTAGTAGTAGTAGTAATAGTCTTAGTAGTTGTAGTAGTAGTTGTTGTCGTTGTAGTAGTAGTTGTTGTGGCTGTTGTAGAAGTAGAGGGAGGTGTGGTAATAGTAGTAAAAGTTGTAGTAGCAATAGTAATAGCAGTAGTATCAGTAGTAGTAGAAGTAGCAGTAGTAGTAGCAATAATAATTAGTAGTTGTAGTAATAATTAGTAGTAGTAGTTGTTGTTGTTGTGGTAGTAGTAGTAGTAGCCGGTGTTGTCGTAAGCAGTAGTATTGGTAATAGTAGTAGTTGTAGTAGTAGTAGTAATAGTAGTTGTAGTAGTAGGAGTAATAACAACCCTAGCAGCAGCAGGAGTAGTAGTTGTAGTAGTAGCTGTAGCAATAGTGGTAGAATTACTAGCTTCTGTAGTAGTAGTAGTAGCAGTAGCTGTGGTAGTAATAGTAGTAGTAGTACTAGTCGTAGTAGGAGTAGTAGTTATAGTAATATGTGGAGTGGTAGTAGTAGAAGTAGTAGCAGAAGTAGTAGTAATATGCGGTTGTAGTAGTAGTAGTGGTAGCAGTAGTAGTAGTTGTTGTAGTAGCAGTAATAGTAGTAATAAGTAGTTGTAGCATTAGTAGTTGTTGTTGTTGTTGTGGTAGTAGTAGCAGTAGTAGAAGTTGTAGTAAGTAATAGTATTAGTAGTAGTAGTAGCTCAAATAATTGCAGCAGTAGTAGTCGTAGCAGAGATTGGACCAACAGTAGTAGTAGTAGTAACAGCAATAGCAGTGCTAGTATTGGTTAGCAATAGTAGTAGTGGTGGTTGTTGTTGTATTGGTTGGGGTAATTGTTGCAGCAGCAATAGTAGTTGTAGAAGTAGTAGTGGCAATAGCAATAGTAGTAGAAGTACTAGGAGTAGTAGTTATAGTAGTAGTGGCAGTTGTTGTTGTTGTTATAGTAGTACCAGTAGTAGTAGTAGTAATAGTAGTAGTAGCAATGGAAGTAGTAGCCGTAGCCATAGTAGGAGTAGTCGTCGTAGCAGCAGTTGCAGTAGTAGTAGCAGTAATAGCAGGAGTAGCAATTGTAGTAGCAGCAGTAGCACCAGTAGTTGTGGTAGTAGTATTTGTCGTAGTAGGAGTTTTAGGAGTAGTAGTAGTAGCAGCAGAAATAGCGATAGTAGGAGTAATGGTAGTTGTAGTTTTGGTAGTAGTAGAAGCTGTAATAGTGGCATTAACAGCAATAGTAGTAACAGTAGTTGTAGTAATAGTAATAGTAGTAGTAGTAGTAGTAGCAGAAGTTTTCGTTAGAGTAGTAGTATTTGTCGGAGTCGTATGTCTAGTGGTAGTTGTAATAGAAGTAGTAGAAGTAGTAGTAGCAGTAACGGTAGTTGTCGTAGTAGTTGTAGTACTTGTAGTAGTATGAGTAGTAGTAGTAGGAGTAGTAGTAGTAACCGTAGCAGTAGTAGGAGCAGTAGCAACAGCAGTAGTAGCAATAGTAGTTGTTGTTAAAGTAGTAGTAGTAGAAGTAGTAGTAAGTTGTCGTAGAAGTAGTAATTGTTGTTGTAGTATTAGTTGTAGTAGTAGGAGCAGTCGCAGAAGTTGTAGCAGTAGTAATAGTAGGAGGAGTAGTAGTTGCTATAGTAGCAGTAGTCATTGTGGTAAGTATTATTAGCAATAGTAGTAGTTGTTGTACTAGTAGGAGTAATAGTTTCAGCAGTAGTAGTTGTAGTAGTTCCCGGAGCAATAATTGTAGGAGAACTTGGAGTATTAGTAGTAGTAGTGGCAATAGTTGTCGTAGTAGTAGTAGTAGGAGGAGGAGGAGGAGGAGGAGGAGGAGGAGTAGCAATAGTAGTAGTAAGAGTAGTAGCCATAGCAGTAGTAGGAGCAGTAGAAACTGCAGTAGAAGTATGAGTAGTAGCAATAGTAGCAGTGGTAGTAAGAGTAGTGGCAAAAGTAGAAGCAGTAGCAGTAGCAGTAGTAGTAGCCGTAGCAGTAGTAGGAGCAGTAGCAACTACAGTAGAAGTATGAGTAGTAGTAGTTGTAGCAGCAGTAGTGGTAGTAGTTGTAGTAGCAACAATAGGAGCAATAGTAGTAGTAGTAGTGGCAGTAGTATAGGAGCAGCAGTAGTAGTGGTGGTAGTATTATAGTAGTGGTAGTAGTGTGAGCAGAAGTAGCAGCAATAGTAGTAGAAGTATAGTGTACTAGTAGTATTAAACGTAGCAGCATATTTGCAGCAGAAGCATATTAGTAGTAGTAGCAATAGTAGCTAGAGTAGCAACGGTAGCAACAACAGTAGTAGTAGTACAAATAAAAGTAGTAGTAGTAGTAGTGCTCGTTGTTGTAGTAGTAGTAGCAGCTGTTGAAGCAGTAGTAGTTGTTGAAGTGGTGATGGTGGTGGTGGAATTAGGAGTAGGAGGAGGAGGAGGAGTAGTAGTAGTAGTAGTAGTAGTAGTAGTAGTAGTAGTAGTAGTAGTAGTAGTAGTAGTAGTAGCAGTAGCAGTAGACGTAGTAGCAGTAGCCGTAGTCATAGTAGTAGCAGTAATAGGAGTAGAAGCAGTAGCAGTCCTAGTAGTAGGAGTTGGAGTAGTAGTAGTTGTCTTTGTAATAGAAGTAGTAATAGGAGTAGCAGCTATAGCAAGAGTAGCAATAGTAGTAATAATAGTAGTTGTTGTTGTTGCAGGATTAGTGCCAGTAGTAGTTGCAGCAGTAGTCGTAGAAGTAGTCACAGTGGCAGTAGTTATAGTAGAGGTGGTAGTAGAAGTAGTAGAATTAATACCAGCAATAATTATAGTATTATTAGAAGCAGTAGCAGTGGTGGTTGTAGGAGTAGGAGTAGTAGTAGTAGTAGTATTAGTAGTAGTATTATTACTAGTTGTTGCAGTAGTAGCAGTAGTATTAGTAGTAGTAGTAATAGTGATAGTACTTGTAGTAGTATAAGTTGCAGTGGTTGTAGTAGCAGTATTTGTAGTCGTGGCGGTGTATTAGTAGCAGTAGTTATTATTGTAGTGGTAGTTGTAGTAGAAGTGAAGTTGTAGTAGATGTAGTTGTAGTTGTAGAAGTAGTAGTAGTAGAAGTAGTAGTAGTAGTAATAATAGTAGTGGTAGTTATAGTAATATTTATAGTAGTAGTAGTAGTAGCAGCAACAACAGTTGTTGTTGTTGTAGCTTTAGCAGAAGCAGCAACAATGGTAGTAATTGTAGTAGTAGTATTAGTTGTAGTAGTAGTAGTAGGAATAGTAGTAATAGTACTAGCATTTTAGTAGTCATAGGACTGGTAGTAGTAGAAGTAGTAGTGGTAGTTGTGGAAGCAGCAGCAGCAGTAGTAGTAGTAATTATAGTATTAGTAGTAATCATAGGAGGAGTAGTAGTAGGAGTTGGTGTAGAAGTAGTAGTATTAGTAGAAGTAGTAGTAGTGGTATTGTAGTAGTAGTACCAGCACGAGTAAGAGTTGGAGTAGGTGTTGGTGCAGTAGTAGTAGTAGTAGTTTGTGTAACATCAGCAGTACTAATAGTATTAGTAGTAGTAGAAGTAGAGGTCGCTATAGCTGTAATAGAAGTAGCAGCAATATTTGTTGCAGCAGAAGTAGTAGTAGTTGTAGTCATAGTTATAGAAGTATTAGTTGTAGTAGTAGTAATAGCAGTAGGAGTTGGAGTAGTTGTAGCAGTAGTGGTTTTATGAGTAGTAGGAGTAGGAGTAATAGCAGCAGTAGTAGTAGTAATAGTAGTAGGGGCAGAAGTAGTATTCTTTGTTGTAGTTGTAGTGGTAGAAGTAGCAGCAAAAGTAGCAGCGGCAATAGCAGCAATAGTTATAGTAGTAGATATAGTAGTATTAGTAGTAGTGGTAGTAGTAGCAGCATTACTACTAGTAGTAGTAATATTAGTAACAATGGTATTAGTAGTAGTAATAGCATTTGTGGTAGTAGCAGTTGTACTAGTAATAGAAGCAGTAGTAATAATAGTAGCAACAATTGTCACAGCAGCAGTTGTCGCAACAGTAGTAATATTAATAATAGGAGCAGTATTAGTTGTAGCAGTAGTAGGAGTTGTAGTAGGAATAGGGATATGTGTTGGAGTAGTAGTTGGAGTACAAGTAGTAGTAGGAGTAGTAGTAGGAGTAGTAGTTGTTGTTGTAGCTGTAGAAGTAGGCATAGCTATAGCTGCAATAGCAGTAGTAGCAGTTGGAGGAGTATTCGTAATAGTAGTAGGAGTATTAGTAACAATAGTAGTGGTAGTTGCAGTCGGAGTAGTTGTAGTAGTAGTCCTAGTGGTAATGGTTGTAGCAGTAGAAGCAGAAGTTGTAGTAGTAGCAATAGGAGTAGTAGTACTAGTAGGAGTAGTAGTAGTAGGACAAGTAGCAATAGTAGTAGCAGTACCAACAATTGCAGTAGTAGTAGTAGTAGCAATAGGAGTAGTAGAAGTAGTACCAATAGGTGTAGTAGCAGCAGCAGCAGTAGCAACAGTAGTTGTGGTAGTAGTTGTAGTAGTAGTACTAGTAGTCATATTAGTAGTAGTGGAATAAGTAACGGGAGTAGTAGTCATAGTAGTAGCAGTGGTAGTAGTAGTAGTTGTGGCAGTAGTAGTAGTAGCAGAAGGAGTTGTAGTAGAAGAAGTACTAATAGTATTAGTACTATTAGTAGTAGTAGTAGTACTAGTACTAGTAGTGGCAGTAGTTGTAGTAGTAGTTGTAGTAATAGTAGTACTAATACTATTATGAGTAGTAGTAGTAGTAGTAGTAGTAGTTGTTGTTGTTGTTGTTGTAGCTATAGTAGTAGTACTAGTTGTTGTTGTTCTAGCAATTGTAGTAGTAGCAATAGTATTTGTAGTGGCAGTAGTTGTAGGAGTAGTAGTAGTTGTTGTTGTTGTTGTAGTTGTTGTAGTAGTAGTAGTAGTGGTAATAGTAAAAGTAGTAGCAGCCACAGCAACAATAGTAGTAGTAGTAGTAGTAGCACTTGTACTAGTAGTAGTAGTTATAGTAGTAGTAGTAGGAGTAGTAATAGTAGTAGGAGTTGTTACTAGTAGCAGTAGTTGTTGTAGTAGCAATAGTGGTAGTAGTTGTTGTTGTTGTAGTAGTAGTAGTAGTAGCCACAATAGTAGTCGTAGTTGTAATAGTTGTAGTAGTAGTAGTAGTAGTCGAAGTAGTAGTCGCAGCAGTAGTAATAGTAGATGGAGTAGTAGGAGTAGTAGAAGCAACAATGGCAGTAGTGGTTGCCGTAGTTATAGTAACAGCAGTAGTTGTAGTAGCAGTTGTAGGGGTAGTAGTAGTTGCTGTAGGTGTAGTGGTAGTTGCAGCAGTAGTAGTAATAGTTGTTGTTTGAGTAGCTGTAGGAGTAGTTTTTGCAATAGGAGTAGTGGTAGTAATAGCAATAGTAGGAGTAGTAGTAGTTGCAATAGTAATTGGAGGAGTAGGAGTTGTAGTACCAGCAGTGGTAGGTGTAGTAGTAGTAGTAGTACCAAGATTAGCAGTAGAAGCTGTAGTTGCTACAGTTGTAGTAGTAGTAGCAGCAGTAGTTGCGGTAGTAATAGTAGTAGCTGTAGTTGAATTAGTACCAGTAGTAGCAGCAGCAGTAGTATTAGAAGTTGCACTATTTGTAGCAGTAGTAGCAGTAGCAACAGCAGTAATAGTAGCTGCAATAGTTGTAGTAGTAGTCGTTGTTGTAATAGTCACAGTCATAGTAGTAGTTGTACTAGTTGTTGTAGAAGGTGGGGGAGTAGTAGTAGTAGTACTGCCACTGCTACAATTGCCACTACTTAAGCTACTACTATTACTGCTACCACTATTCCCATAAGTACTACTACTATAAAAAATACTACTAATACAACAACAACAACCACTACTACTGCCACTGCTACAACTGCTACAACCACTACTATTGTTACTGCCACTGCTGCTACTGCTTCAACTGCCACAACTACTACCACTATTGTTGCTTCAACTACTACTACTACTACTGCAACTACTACTACTAGTGCTTTTGCTACCACTCTTGCTACTACTACTACTACTGTTACTGTTGCTATTACTACTACTTGTACTACTATTATTACTACTATTGCTAATACTACTACTAATGATACTATTACTACTACTAATGCTACTATTAGTACTACTACTAGTACTGTTACTACTGCCACTACAGCTACTTCTAGTGCAACTCATACTACTACTTCGACTTCTACTATCAATACACCTACTACTACTGCTACTGCAACTACAACTCCTACTACTACTGCTGCTACTGCTGCTACTACTACTACTTTTGCTACTGCTACTTCTACAACAACTACTACTTCTATTGCCACTATCATGACAACTACAACTACTGCTCCTGCTGCTACTACTACTGCTACAATTTGTTGCTATTACCAATGCTACAACTACCTCAACCACTACTACTACTGCTATTATAGCGACACCACTACTACAACTACTGCTATTGCTGCTGCTGCGACTACTACTAGTACTACTACTACTACCGCTACGACTACTACTACTACTACTACTACTACCACCACCACCACTAGTACTGCTACTACTACCTCCACAACTACTGCTACTGCTTCTACTACTACACTACTACTACAACTACTACTGTTGCTAGTATTACTACTACTATTTGTATTATTGCTACTAAAGCTACTATTACTAGTTCTAATACTATTACTAGAATGGCTACTTCTACTACTGTAGTTGTTACCAATACTACTACTACTTATACTACAACTACTACAACTACTGGTATGACAAGTACTCCTTCAGCTACTACTCCAACAACTCCAACAACTAGTACTACTACTGCTACTAATACTTCTAATACTATAATAACAACAACAACTACTACTACTCCTCCTCCTCCTACAGCTACTACTACTCCTCCTGCTGATACTACTACTACTACTGCAACTACTACTATGTCTACTACTAATATTACTACTTTTACTACTAGCACTACAACTATTAGTACTGCTACTACTACAACAACTACTATTACTACCACTACTACTGCTACTACTACCTCCACTATAGCTAAAACTACAACTACCAATACTTATCCTATTACTATTGCCACTTTTGCTACTATTGCTAATGTGTCTACTACTACTACAATTACTACCACTACTACTGTGATTACTACTACTGCTACTACTACGACTATAACTATTACTACTCCCACTACTACTACTTCAACAACAACAACAACAACAACAACAACAACAACTACTACTACTACTACTACTACTACTACTACTACTACTATTACAACTAGTACCACAACACCAACAATAACAACAACTACTACTAATACTGGTAATACTCCTACAACTAATGCTACTAGCACTGCTACTACTCCAACGACAACTACTATAAGTAAAACTAATACTACAACAACTACTACTACAATGATAACTACAACAACAACTCCTTTGTAACTACTACTCTGACTCCTACTACTACTACTATAGATACAAGTGTAAGTACTCCTACTGGTACTACTAATACTACAACTACTACTAATATTATTCCTTCTACTACTACTACTGCTACAACTACTACTACTCCACTTCTACTACTCCTCCTAGTACTACTACTTCAACTACCGTTGCTACTATAACAAACACTCTGACTACTGCTACTATTACTACTACTACAACTTCTGCTGCTACAAATACTACTACAATAACTACTGTTGCTACAACAACTTCTAATACTATCAGTGCTACTATTATCGAAACTACTGCTACTGCCACAACAACAACAACAACTACTACTACTGGTACTACTACTGCTACTTATGCTTCTAGAACAATTGCTGCTATTACTACTAGTACTAACACTACTACTACTACTATTACTCCTACTACTTCTCCTACTCCTACACCAACTACTCCTCCTACTACTAGTCCTACTCCTACACCTATTACTATTACTACTACTCCTACTACTAATACTAACACTACTACTCCTAACACTTCTGATACTACTACCACGGCTACAGCTTCCACTATAACAACTACAACTTCAGCATCTATAATAACTATTACTACTGCTAGTCTTACTGTAATGACAACTGTGACTACTCCTACTACTATTACTACTGTTGCTGCTATTGCAACTACGCCTGCTACTGCTGCTATTACTACTACCACTGCTGCTACAACAACTACTACTACAACTAATATTTCTACTGCTACTACTAGTACAAGAACTACTACTTCTATGACTACTACTATTCTGATTACTAATACTACAACTACTATGACTACTATTACTACCACTGCAACTACCACTATACTACTACTACAACTCCAACAACTACTACCATCACTACTACTAATACTACTATGACTTCTACTACTTCTACTAGAACTTCTACTATTGCTACTACGACTACTCCTACTCCTACTACTACTACTACTACTATACTACTACTACTACTACTACTACTACTACTACTACTACTACTCCTACTACTATTACTACTACTGCTACTCCTACTACCTCCACTACTAGCACTACTACTGCTGTTGCTGCTGCTGTTGCTACTACTACTGCTACTACTACTACTACTACTACTGCTACTACTACTACTCCTACTACTATTACTACTACTGCTACTCCTACGACTTCCACTACTAGCACTGGTACTGCTGATGCTGCTGCTGTTGCTGCTACTACTACTACTGTTGCTACTACTACTACCACTACCACTACTGCTACTACTGCTAGTACTATTACTACTACTGCGACCACTAGTGCTAAGTACTACGACTACTACAACTACTCTCCTATTGCTACTACTACTATTACCTCCTCCTCCTCCTCCTCCTCCTCCTCCTCCTACTACTACTACTACTAGTAGTACTACTACTCCTGCTCCTCCTCCAGCTGCTTCCCCTACTAGTACTACTACTACCACTAATTCTCCTTCTAATTCTACTACTGCTAGTACTATGCCTGAAACTACATTGCTACTAATTCTACTACTACTGCTACTACTAATTCTGCTATAATTACCTCTACTACTACTGCTAGTACTACTACTACTTCCGCTACAACTACAATTAGTACTACAGCTTTTGCTACTACTGCTACTACTACAACTACAACTATTACTACTACTATTATTATTCCCGCTACTTCTACTACTTCTCCCACAATAACAACTACTATAATGACTGCTTCTATTACTACTTCTAATACAACTACTATTATTGCTATTGCAACTGTTCCTACTAGTGTTACTACTATTACTACTACTACTACCACTACTAGTATTGCTACTATTACTACTTTTGCTACTACGACTACTGCTACTACTACTACTACTATTGCTACTACTACTGCTACTACTATTTCTATAACTACTACTACTACAACTACTTCTAGCGCTACAACTACTACAATGGCTACAATAATTACTGCAACTACTACTATTACTACTACTCTGAAAACTACTACTACTACTACTACTACTACTACTACTACTACTACTACTACTACTACTACTACTACTACTACTACTACTACTACTACTACTACTACTACTACTACTACTACTACTACTGCTACTACTACTACTAATACTTCTACTACAATTGCTACTGCTTCAACTGTTGCTGCTGCTACTACTACCACTACTACAGCTACTACTAGTAGTACTTCTACTACTACTACTTCTATTGCTAGTACTACTACAGCTACTTCTTCTATTTCTCCAATTACTACTTGTGCTATTGCTACTAGAATTACTATTGACATTGCAGTAGTAGAAGTAGCAATAGTAGCAAAAATAGGAGCAGTGGTAGTAGTATTCATAGTAGTATTAATAGTTGTTGGAGCAGCTACAATAGTAGGAAAAATAGCACTAGGGGTAATCATAGCAGAACTAGAAGTGGAAGAAGTAGTTATAGCAACAGAAGTAGTAATAGTAGCAGTAGTAGTAGAAGTAGTAGCAAATATAGCATTAGTTGTTGTAGAAGTAGTTGAAGTACCACCATTAGTAGTATTAGTAGTAGAAGCAGTTGTAGTAGTAGTAGGAGTAGTAGCAGCAGTAGTAGTAGCAGTGGTAGATGTAGTATAGAAGCAGTAGTAGCAATAGTAGCAAGAACAATAGTAGCAGTCATAGTATCCTAGTAGTATTAGTAGCTGTAGTAAAAGCAAAAGTAGTAGTAGCAGAGGTAGCTATACTTGTAGTAGACGAAATTATTGCTGTAGTTGTAGTAGTAATCGCAATTGTGGTTGTAGTAGTAGTTGAGGGAGTAGTAATAATAGTGGTAGTAGTTATAGTAGTAATATTAGTAGTAGTAGTAGTAGCAATAGTAGCAGTAGTAGTAGTAGTAGTAGCAGTAGAAGCAGTTATAGCAGCGATAGTAGTAGCAATAGTAGTAGTAGTTGTTGTAGTACTACTAGTAGTCATAGTAATAGTAATAGTATCGACAGTAGTAGCAGTAGTAGCATTAGTACTAGTACTCGTCATAGTAGTAGCATGTTAGCAGTAGGAGCAACAGCTATAGTATTCATAGTAGTACAGGTAGAAATGGTAGTAGTAATTATAGTAGTAGTAATAGTAGTAGCAGCTGTAAAGTAGAAGCAATAGTGGTAGTTGTTGTCACGATGGCAGTAGTATCAGAATTAGTAGTAGTCGCAGTAGTAGTAGTTGTCGATTTGGTAGTAGTAGCAGAAATAGCAGGAGTAGCAGCAGCTATAGCAATAGTAGCAGAAGTGGTAGCAGTAGTTGTTGTTGTAGAATTAGTAGTAGTAGTAACAGCAGTATTTATTGTAGCAGTAGTAATAATAGGAGTAGTAACAACTTAAGTAGTAGCAGTAGTGGTGGCAATAGTAGTAGTACTAGTACGAGTGGTCGTGGTAGTAGTTGTTGTTGTTGTTGTAGTAGTAGTAGCAATAGTAGTGGAAGGAGTTGTAGTAGTAGTAGTAGTAGTCATAGTGGAAGGAGTTGTAGTAGTAATGGTAGTACTAGTAATAGTAGTAGTAACAGCAGTGGTAGCAATGCTCATAGAAATAGTAATAGTAGTAGTAGTGGCAGTAGTTATAGTGATAGCATTAATAGCAATAGTAATTATTATAGTCGTAGTTGTAGTAGTAGTGGCAGTAAAAGTTGTAGTATTAGTAGTAGTTGTATAAATAGTAGAAGTAGCAGTAGTTGCAGTTGCAGTAATACTAGTAGCATTATTAGTAGTAGTAGCAGTAGTAGTAATATCAGTAGTAGTAGTAGCAGCAGCAGCAGTTATAGTAGTAGTTGTAGTAGTATTAGTATTTGTAGTAGTAATAGTATTAGCAGTAGTAGCAACAGTAGTAGAATAGTACTAGCTCTAGTAGTAGTAATAGTAGTAATAGTAGCAGTAGTTGTATCAGAAGTTGTAGTAGTAGTATTAGTAGTCTTAGCACTAGTTGAAGTTGTATCAAAAGTACTAGTAGTTATATCAAAAGTAGTAGTTGTAATAATAGTAATAGTAGTAGCAGTAGTAGCGGTAGAAGTAGCAATAGTACTAGCTCTAGTAGTAGTAGTAATAGTAGTAATATAGTAGTAGTAGGAGTAATAGTTGTAGTAGTAGTAGTAGTAGTAGCAGTTAAGGTAGTAAAAGAAGTAGTAGTAGTGGTAGTAGCAGTAATAACAGTAGCAGAAGTGGTTGTTGTAGTAGCAGTAGTAGTAACAGAAGAAGTAGTAGTAGTTGCAGTAGCAGTAGTAGTAGTTGTTGTTGTAATAGTCATAGCAGTAGTTGCAGTAGTAGTTATAGTATTTATGATAGTAATAGTAGTAGTGATAGCAATAGTAGTAGCAGGAGTTGTTGTAGTCATTGTGGTAGTTATAGTTGTAGAAGTAGTTGTGGTGGTTGTAGTAGTAAGAGTAGGGATTGTAGTAGTAGTAGTAGTAGAAGAAGTATTAGTAGTTGTAGTACTAGTAGTAGTAGTAGTAATAGTAGCAGTAGTAGTCATAGTACTAGTGGTACTAATAGTAGTGGTCGTAGTAGCGATAGCAATAGTAGCAGTAGTAGTAGTTGTAGCAATAGTAGTAGTAATAGTATTAGTAGTAATACTAGTAGTAGCAGCCATAGTAGTAGTAGCTATAGTAGCAGTAGTAGTTGTAGTTGTTGTAGTTGTAGCAGTTGTTGATATTATTGTTGTCATCATAGTAGTAGTTGTTGTTGTAGTTGCAATAGTGGTAGTATTAGCGGCCATAGCCTTAGTAGTAGTAGTAGCGATAGCAGCAGTTTTAGTTATAGTAATAGTTGTAATAGTAGCTGTAGTTGCAAAAGTAGTAGTAGTAGTAGTAGTAGCAGTTGTGGTAGTGCTAGTTGTTGCTGTAGATGCGGTAGTAGTAGTGGTTGAAGTAGTTGTCGTAGTAGTAGTAGCAGCAGTAGCAGCCGTAGTAGCAATAGTTATAGTAGTACTGATGGCAACAACAACGGAAGTGGTCATAATAGTATTAGTAATAGTCACAGTAGCATTCACAGTAGTAGTAGTAGCAGTAGTAGTACTAGTAGTAGTAGTGGTGGTGCTGGTTGTAGTAGTAGTTGTTGTTGTTGTAGTAGTAGTTGTAGTAGTAGTAGGACTAGAAGTAGGAGAAGAATCAGTAGCAGTAGTAGCAGCAATCGTAGTGGTACTAGTTGTAATAGTAATCATTATTGTGGCAGTAGTAGCAGTTGTATCAATAATAACAGTAGTAGTTGTTGTAGTAGTAGTAGTAGCAATAGTTGTAGCAGTAGTAGTAGTAGCATTGGAAGAGGTAGTACTAATAGTAGCAGTTGGAGAAATTATTGTAGTTATATTAGTAGTAATAGGAGTAGTACTAGTAGTAGCAGAACGAGCTGTAGAAGTAGCAGTAGTAGTCATAGTAGTAATAGTAGTATTAGTAGTAGCCGTAGTAGTAGCAATAGTAGCATGAGTAGTAGTAGGAGTAGTAGTAGAAGTAGTAGTAGTTGCATTAGTAGGAGTAACAGCGCTAGTAGGTGTAGTAGTTGTTGTTGTTGTTGTTGTTATTGTAGCAGTAGTCGTGGTAGTAGTAGTAGTAGCAGTAGTAGTAACAGCAATAATAGTAGCAGTATTAGTAGTGGCAGTAGCAATAGTCAAAGTTGAAGTAGTAGAAGTAGTGGGAATAATAGTAGCAGTTGTAGTAGTAGTTGCTATAGTAGCAGTAGTAGCAGTGGTAGCAATAGCGGTAGTTGATGTACTTGTAGTAATAATCGCAGTAGCCAGACTAGTTTTAGTAGTAGGAGAAGTAGTAGTAGTAGTAGTGGTAGCAGCAGCAATAATTGTAGTTGCAGTAGTACCAGTAGTTACAATGGAGGCGGCATGAGCAACAGTAGTAGTAGTAGTGGTAGTAGCAATTGTAGTGCGAGTAGTAGTAGTGGTAGTAGCGAG